>WUQG02158108.1:0-23439 GCA_011317285.2 Androctonus mauritanicus
GAGGGAGGTGTGTCCCAGTCTAGTGCAATGTAAACAGAACACCCTTACTATTGCCCTAACTAGGGTCCTAAATTAGTGCTCTATTTATCATGTAGTCTAATTGGTTTCTAAGTTAAGACATCGTGAGTGATCAACCAAAATTGGCTTCGCGATCGACTTGCTGGCCACTCCTGCCCTAAGTAAATGATGAATTAAGATGAAATGGCATTTTTAAATTTAATGATTTAAATCTAAATTAAAGTTTATGGTGTTATAAATTATTAACATTGCTGTTATTTCTTTATTTTTTTTAATGTTAGTCTCTCCATCAATGAGATAATAACTTTTAAAAACAAATTTAGAGGAAAAGCACAATTTAGTCATTAGAAACTTATATTTATTGCATTGTTTATGGCAAAATTTTATTTGATTAAACTTGAAAGCTATTCATTTCTCCCTCTGTTGTTAATTTGACTATAATCATATGAAAAATGTATTTCATATGCTATTTATTTAATAAGAGGATAATAATTTAACTATTTTTCATTGAATTTTAGTATTTGTATCAAGCGGCATGCTGATTTCTATATTTTAAAAATATTTACAAAGTCCTGAATCTTAAAGATAGATTGATTCCCACAGTTTTGACTTTTATAAAAGATTTACTAAAAATAAAAGGATAAATCATAATTGCCATATTATTTATGCTCATAATTTATGAAACAAACTACATAGAAATGTAGAAATTCATAAATTATGAGCATAGTAGTACTTTCAATTATTCCATATACAAAATGCCTAACATAAATTTATATGGCATTTTTATTTAAACTTGTTTTTATTGCCATTTTTTTTCTTGAGTTTATATCATGTTGGAACTGAATTTTTAAAATAGCAAATGAAAGATCCAAAAATATTTTTTGTAAAAAAAAATTTGAATAAGAACTTTTTAATATCTACTAATAAATTACTTTGTCGTAAATTACAGATTAAATAAAAATACTTATGCAATTGAATATTAATGCTTATTTACTTCATTTTAAATATATGAAGTGAATAGTACAATATCTTGAAGTTATGCGTAACTAGAGATGCTATTAATTGGTAATTTATTGTTCTAGTTATAAAATATTTTTTGCTCCATCTAGAGAGAAAAATTAAACTGAAACTAAAAAGAAATCCAATATAATAGTCAATAAATTTAATATTTATACGCTTAATTCTATTTAAATTATAAAATTAACAAAAATTATGAGAGATGATATTTTCCAAAACAAGTGAACATTGGAATGTTTTGATAGCCGACTATAAAATGTGTTCTATTGAATGATATATAAATGTAAATATAATGAAATATATATAAAAAAAAGAAAAATATAGTATATTAATGAATAAAATCCAACACTTAAGAGATTTTTTCCACAACTGCTTATTTAACAACTGTTTTCGATAAACCTGATTATCATCTTCAGGTTTATCGAAAACAATTGTTAAATAAGAGATTTTTTTTTTTTCCCACAACTGCTTAAGTGTTGGATTTTATTAATTAATATACTATAAACGGGTTAAAGGCAGTTTTTTACAAAAGTAATGAGGAAAAAAATATTCAAAAATTTGCATATATTTAAATATTTTTTTTGTTGATTCAAAAATAAAATAAGATGATTGAGAGATTGAAGAGATGATAAAATTTCATCAGAATTGAACTAATAACAAGCGAATAATTGCAGTTTAATAAATTTAGAAAAGTTTTGGCAGCCATGTAGAGCCAAGAACAATGTAGTTAAAGATCATGAGCCAAGCTTCAATATGTTTATATAATTATCGTATTTCATCAAACCTAAGATGCTGTTGATTGCAAGATGCGGTATTCTTTCTAACGTCACAAAAAAAACTAAATTAACAAAAAAATTATTTCAAATAAAATTCATAAGATTATAATTAATTTGCTCTGCAAGAAAATTTAGAAATGTAGTCATTTCTTTAATAATGAATGTTTGCCTTTCTAATATCAAATTATGTCCTGCTAATGTGTTTCCATAATCTTTTTGTTTCAATAAAGCATCATAATGTAATCATCTTGAAAGCATTTTAAGTGTTAATTAAGAACCCAAATGTCAATAAAATTGAATATGTGCACCTATCTGTATCGCTAAAAATAAACATCAGTGTGCCAGAATCACTATCTTGATAATGCAAAGTTTAAACAAGCATACAGTAGTTGTCAAGCACAAGTGCTGTATGCATGTTCAAACTGTAATTGTAACAAATCTTAAAAGTTTGTGGACTTTGCAATGCTTCACTCTTAGCCATTTTTACTACTATTCTTTAATTCTAATATGCATCTTGACTTCAAAGATGTACATTTTTTTCACATTTTGTCATCTTAGAATTTATGAAAATAGTATTATTAATAAAATATGAATAAACTTTGGTAATTAATATCAAATTTTTGTATTTAAGTTGTAAAGATATTAAATTATCTACCTTTTTTATTAAATTATATTTTGGGCAAATGAATAATTATTTGCTTTAGTAGATTTAAAATATATTAAATTTGTTTACCTAAGTAATTTGGGATAATTTATTCTAAACTGTTTAAGTTATTTACAGGATGTAGATGATAAAAATTCAATCAGGTATCCTAAGCTTTATACTCCAGGACATTTAAATTTACTGTTCAACAAAGTTGAGTTCTTAAAAAGTGTTACCCATGGAATCCTTACGTCTTTCATACTTTTCTTCATCCCCTATGGAGCATTCAATAGTGGGATAAATTCAGAAGGTCGGAACTTAGATGATCTTCAAATATTTGGTACAACTGTTTCTGTCATTTTAGTATTGACTGTAACTTCCCAGGTAACTTGCAAATAATATATATACGTTGATGATGTATAATTCTGGCATTATAAAAAAAAATTTTCTTTCGAACAGGTTGCATTGGATACAACATACTGGTCTGCTATAAACCACATTGTGATTTGGGGAAGCATTGCCTTCTATTTTATATTAACTTCCATTATCACCAGCAACATATTTGTTTATAGTTATGTCGGAACATTTCTAATTGCCATTGCAACACCACAATTTTGGTTTACGACTTTTTTAACTTTAACTATTATCCTAGTGCCTATTGTGGCCATAAGGTTTTATAACACTGATGTCCATCCCACATTATCTGATAGAGTTAGATTAAAACAGAGAAAGTCGTGCCTGAGGTCTCGGCCATCTGACACACAACTGCACAGATCTTCCAGCATCCGGAGAAGCAGTCGACGTTCCATTAGGTCCGGATATGCGTTTGCCCATCAAGAAGGATTTGGTCGGCTGATAACCAGTGGAAAAATAATGAGGAAAAACAAGTCCAATAGTTTTGGAAACAACTTGCATCCACACTCCAGAAGCCACAATCTGTGGGTCACGAGGCCTCATTCAGGAAACTCCAGGGAAAAAGCCACTCCCTCTACTGTTGAAGTGTAAATTTGTTTTTATGTATGTGTGTTTGCGTGTGTGCAAGTGTGCGTGTGTTTATGATCATTGATTGCACCTGTTACAGTGCATGAATGTTTTTCATTTTTGTTCCAAATTTCGAAAAACTCTATGTAAATTTACAAAGATGTTTCAAAGAGAAACATATCTATATTTAATGTTCATATTGCGAAAAGTTCTTTTCTACCATCTTTATCACAGGATATGGCCTTGTACATATTTAAAAAAACTGCCATATGCTTTTGGTTTAAACTTCAAGCATCTTCAACTTTGTGCTCCTAGTGCATTATGAAAAGACTGATATAGATTTATAATTGTTAATAAGTCTATTTTATCAAGTGTAAACTAATCATGGCACAAATTTTTATTTTATTAAAACTGTTGGTAAAGAGGAACTTTACTACACCTGCCTATGTATGATATTCTTTGTAACATTGATTTTTAAAAAAAAATTGTTTGTGTAGATTTATAAAAAACAAAAAAAAATAATAATAAAAAAATGTATCTGAGTGATTATACATACATATATATATATTAAAAAAAAACATTGCATTGATGGAAAAATTATTTTAATTGCAATGTTGTTTAAAATGCCTGTTCTTATAGTTAATGGGTGAAAAAAGTTTATATGGTTAATAAAATTAATGTATTTTATAATGTTTGTTTAAGATTTATCGGAAATGTAAATTTATACCAGATATTCAAACATCTTGTGAATTATATGGAACTGTAAACATGCATTAAAGCAGCGTTTCTCAACCGCTGGTCCGGCAGACCGGCACTGGTCTGCGGAGAAATTTGACCAGTCCGCGAATAACATCTTTATATTTAAATATTATTGTAAGTAAATGATGATAAAAATGTTACAATTAACTTATGTAGTAGTTCTTTAATACCTAGTAAAATTTGCTTGTTAAAAAAACCACCAGTCCGCGAAATTTTTTTCACAAAGTTTACCGGTCCACAGGCCAAAAAAGGTTGAGAAACACTGACCTAAAGCATATTTACACTATCATTAAATGCACAATAGTACTAGGCCTAAAAAAACTTGTTTGAGTAGCCACATAATAAAGCATTTGTTTACCATCTTGGAAGATCCACGTTCAATTCTAGGTCTTACATCATTAGCTTTTCAAGAAGGATCTGAGCCAGACCTGTTGAACTATCCTTCAGTTTTCCAGTTTGATTTCATCACAAGTGTTGGCTACTCAATGATATGTTCTAAAAGTGGCTTTCATCAGATACAGAATATCCTAAGTGTTATATGACTTAAATTAATCTAACCTAAAAAAGTCATCATATATCAGCTTATATCACAATATGGCAGCATCTAGATTCTAGAACAATAAAATTATTTAAAATTACAATAAAATGAATAATTTTTATATGGTTTATTGACCTATGTGTTAATTTATGTTTTATATATCTCTTCTAAGTATTATTTTATAATTAGTTGCAAATAATTTTCCTTTTGACATTAAAGCAGAAATATGAATATAAGTGAAAAATGCTGTATTATGCAAAGTTCCTTAAATGAAATATACCTATATATCTAAGATTACATTATTAGTTGCTGTATTGAAAAATATATTTCAAGCATGGTATTCTCTTTTTGATCCAGACAATAATTTATACTATATTCTAACAACAATAAATTCTAATAACAATTTATAATAATTTATATATACTACTATCTCTATTAAGTGAAAAATGCAATTATATATCGTTAAAATTTAAGATCCATTATAAGAACAATTAGAACCAAGAAATATCTATCAATTTTTAATCTAAAATATTGAATCTCCAAAATATAAATCATTATTTAGGATTAGTATAATCATTCTTTTAATTAAAAACTGCTTAAATAATCATTCACCTCAATAGTTTTTTTACACTCAGCACAAATTGGCAGTATATAAACTATAATAATTTATCATTCATAATGTTTTTGATACAAAACCATCTTCAACTATTTTCTTGAATTACAGAAGATTAACAACTGCATTAACAGAGAGATTTTATGAAAATAATATTACAGTAAAGTGGGAAAAAATGAAAATTAGACAATGTCAGCACAAAGAGAAGGATTACTTAATGAGCCATTAGAAATCATTAAAAAAAGAGTGATTATGGAAATATCATCACTGATTGACTGATTAAGGATATCTCTAGTGCATGGACATATGGGATTCAACAAATTGTGAATCAGATTGCAGTTAAACATATGTTTAACTTTTCATCAAAAGATTCTTACAAATATTAATTATTTTAATTAAAAAAGATTTATTAATATGCAATCAATTATAATATGTTCTATTTAATTTATTGTGCCTATAATTAAATTTTGAAAAACTTTTTGAATATCATAGATGCATGATAATGTGATCTATATACTGTTTTTAAATTAATTCTGTAATTTGAGAATATAGTCGAAGAAGATTTTTTACTAAAACATTACAAATAATAAATTATTATAGTTTATATGCTGCTAATTAGTGCTGAGTGTAAAAAAAATTATTGAGTATAATCGTGCTTTTAAAATATATCTCTAAATGCAGCAACTTGTAATCTATCTTGATTTTTATATTAGCAAAGTACTGTTATTTTTCATGAATCATTAAAAGATAATTGTTTCTATTGAGGCTTTAATGGATGCATCTTTACCTTTTAAAATATTTTAATATTTCTTTGACTTATGTAATGTTCTATATTGAACTTTCAGTAAATCTAAAAGCCATTAATATATATTTTAATTTTAAAATTTGATGATAGCATTGTTCTTCCAATATATAATTTTGTAAAGAAGTCATCTTGTTTATTACTAACTAGCAGTATGTGCCCACTACTGCCTGGGCATAGTTTTAAAAACAACTGTTCTAGAGAAAAATTGCTTTTGATTATTTTATGTTGCTTTCATTTACAGATTTAACTATTCAGTTTTTTAGTATGGCAATCATAATGTTCAGAAGATTCATTAACCTATGAGTCTTCTTGTCTTTTTGCTCTCCAATTTGAAAATGATTTACTTAGGAATATATTGACATTAGTACTGTCACAATATTATCATTACTTTTGCTGTAAATGACTGCTTTTGCTAATATTCATTGAACTGTTATCATGCAGGGACTTTGATCAAAAAATTATTTCATGCATTGATTTTATTTGTTATTTCAAATCAAGTTTATTGAAATATTATAATATTGTGAAATTAATTGAATCATGACTGATAGAAAAATATTTGCTCTTTCTGAACAATATTTGTTGATGTATAAAATTTCAAGATTATTTACTCGCATAACTATTTAATTTTTCAAATCACTACAGTTAAGTATCTTGATAAATAGCAGTAATCATTAAAAAAAAGTTTATAACCTCTTATTTAGTGTAGATATTCATTAAAATCTATTTATATAACACTAGTACCCTTGGCAATATCATTAAATGCCATTATCATACTGACAAATAGCAATGGTAGTTAGAAAGGGAAAAATCTGCACTTTGCAGCAAATATTTGGTAACTTACAAAATTTAATCAATAACTGGATTATTCAGTAATCATAATTTAATATTTCTAATGCTATATGTTTATAAGTTTGAAAAAAATAAATTACATATTTCATGAAATATTAAATAATAGTTATTTATAATTTTTGAATAAAATTATTTTATGTTGTATACATTTTGGATTGTATTTATTTATGTCAGATAATGTCCTAAATGGTGAAAGCATAATTCTTTCTGATTATCCAATATAAATAATTGGACTATTCATTAATATTTTAGAATAAACTTTCTAAAAAAATAATAATCAATCCAAAATCCACAAAGTTTAATAACTTACTGGTACTATAATGTTATGTATCATCAGGGAAAGCACTTTCCAAATTGAAGATTTTGCACTTAGTGCTATCTATTTATTAAGTTGTTAAATTTTGTGGATTTTTTAGATTATTTTCTATTTTTTAACAATGCTTATTCTAAAGCGTCATTTAATAGGCCAATTATTCATGTTGGAAGATCAGGAAGAATTGTACCAAGTTTGACTAGGTACAATCCATTTAGGAGATTACTTGATACAAACAAACAATCCAAATTATATATATGTATATATATATAAGTAAGATGTAATCTTACATAGAAACAAATAAAGATATATGTTCATGAATAAACAATGTTGCCAAAAAAATTCTCTAAACTATAATTTTTCTAAATTTGTAAATATAGTATACCTTTTTATATATTTATCATTATTTATTGAATATTATTTATTTTTTGTATTTTATACATTTTGGCAATTAATTTATTATCTTATAAAATTATAAACAACCATTTAAATTTTTCGATGTAATTAAATTATAATTGAATTTGATTTTTTTTCTTCAAAGATAATCTGGAAGAATAAAATATTTTATTTTTAAAAAATATATACAATGTCTCTTTTTAATTTTAGGTGATATGGATATTATTCCACCAAATCTAAGTCTTGAATTTAAAGTATTTTTAACAAATGCAGTTAATAATACTCATACAAAAGTAAGTAATCATTCCATATTAAACAAAACGATTACCTAATGTAAAATATTGTATTCTATATTTATAAGGACAAATTTACAGATATAAAGATTTTTAACAGGAAAATTTTTTATAATGTCAAAATGTTTTTTTATCCTTGTAAACCTACATTAAATATTTATAGAATAATGAAACTTAAAATTTAACATACAATGAAATTCAAAAATTATGAATTACAAAAACATGATATTACAATTATTAAGTTATAATCTATATATAATATATTGATTAAACTTAATATTCATTTATTATAGTATACTAAACTTAAAAATTTTAAACAAAATAAAATATAAATTAATACCAAAGATAGATGAATTCAAGCACTAGATGCAGTAACATAATTCAAAAAACACACTTTATTAAGAAACTCTCAATATGAACATGATCCATTTTATGAGCTAACACTCGTAAAACGGATCATGTTCATATTGAGAAACACCGACTTGTGAAGACTTCGAATTCGTTTTTTATACGCGCAGCAAAAACATTTAATGAGTATTATTTTGATTCAGTTGATTGTTGGGGGGATCACCCGTAATCGACGATGGGGTGAGGGATGTAGTCAAATAAAATAAATAAATAAAATAATGTAAGAATATGCCAGCCGAAAATCAAAAATTTAAGATGCTCGAAGGCTGTCTGTTTAATTCCTGGTAATAATGAACAAGTCGAATGAAATTTTACATCGAATCAATCAAATTATTTGATGAAATACTGGCAATTTTGATCCTTAGTCCTCTTGCAATTTGTCCATATACATTGTTCTGTTAACACAGCATTTTTTTTGGTCAACAGATGACGCTACTTTCCATTCAATGAGAATACTAAGTGGCGGGACCAAACAAGCCCTTCCACAGGCTGCCCACCCCTGCAGAGGGGTCAGCCGGATTGTGGAGGACGGGGATCGACGGGCCTAGCCCGGACCCCATGATAAATATTTTCAAGGGGTGGGACCCGAGACTCGAACCCGGGACCTCCAGAGTGGAAAGCCGAAGCGTTTCCACGCAGCCAATCCGGCCGACCCGCACAGACTGCTATATAAGTGTATTATGATATAAAGGTCTTCATGGTACAATTGCATGCATTGCAAAACCCAGCAAAAAAAATAGTATTGATCGATACCATTTTTGCTGAGTTTTCAAAATTCGCAAAATATCTCTAATGAAGTAGGAGTCAAAGGTCAAAGGTTAACGAGATATACACGCCTCTAGATAACATAGGTAGCAGAGCACAGGAACGGGACACGTCGTGCTGCACATCGTAGCGAGACAGAACACAGTGTCAAACTACATACACTATGAAACTCAACCTCTATATCATGTTAACGCTTGATCCCTACTTCATTAGGGATATTTTGAGTGAGTCGACCTCCCTATCGATCAGTACCATTTTTGCTCGGTTTTGCAATGTATGCAATTGTACCATATTTATGTATTGTTTTTTAAAAGAAATAAATTTGTTTTAACATTTAATTGATTAATCATTCTTTTGTTAATTATATGATATAATTAATTACCAATATTTTCAAATGATCTTTTATTGTTTATTATTAATTAACCAATGCTTTTTCAATTGATATGTTGGGCTGTATGTACCATCTTCATCTAATTTGTATGTAAAAATTTGTGAATTAGATTATGATTATGATTATTATTATTATTATTTATAATAATAGTCAGTGATATACCAAGAACTGAGGAAGCCTGCATGCAAGCTATGTTAATAGGCTTCAACCCATTTAGAATATTTAGTTGCCTAAGTCTATTGTATTGCCAACATAGTACTTTTTACACTAAATCTAATGCCTTTTTAGGCTATGAACCCACATGCAATTTGCAATCGGTCAACTATTTGATTGTAGGAATAGGAGTGAGGGAAATGATTTCTATGAAACTGCACCTACTGGCAACTCTTTTGTCGATGGACAAAAGAGGTCATGTTGCAGGTCACAAACTGTGACCTGCGACAAACTAAACAATCATCCAACTAGGATATGACATATAGTTTTGTACCTGTCTGCACCCACTTGCAACCAAACAGTTGGATGAACATATTTGATAGTTTTTCTTCTAGGAGGTGGAATCTCTTCCATTTAGTATTCTTATATTCAGTGCCTTTCAGAGAAAATGTGAGGCCTGGGACAACTAACATTTTTGAGACCCTTCAAAATTAATAATAAAACTGTGGACAAGAAAATAAAAACAATGATATTTAATATTTATTCACTTATAACATTTATTTATTTTATAGAAGCTTTGCACACTTTAACATTAGCAGTGACATAATATATAGGGGTAAGTATACAAAAAAATGAAAACATTGATAAAGAACTTCAAATTTTGACAAACACTGAAGCTCAAACAATATAAAAATATACAAATATTTTTTCTAACTTATTGAATTATAAATTGAGGCCCATAACAACTGCCCCTTTTGCCTTCCTCTGATAGGCCACTGTTTATATATTATATATTATTGTAGGCCCAATTAAGTTCAAAAGTTCATCAAAACTATTTCATTCATTTGGTAATAATTGAATTTATTTGGATAACAACAAATCTTTATATAATTTATAAAGTTGCCCTTTTAGTAGGCCTTGACTAGTAAGTGGATGAACCCAATACTGTGGTTATGTTTCATTTTTCTTCTAATCTCTACTGTAGAACATGCACATAAGCTCTCTTTAAAATCCATGTTCAAACTGACCTAGAAAATTGGTTGTTGGCCAACTGTTTAGTTGCATGTGAATGCATATCTCAGCCCAACTGTTTTATCACTTATGTGGATACAGAGAGACAATCGGTGATCAAATAATTGGAGAACTGCAAATTCCATGTGGTGAATAGCCGTAGTGTTATTAGTGTGAAAATTCTACATACAATGTTATCATGTTATTTTAGTAGTTTTTACTTAATGCTAAAATTAGTTCTTTCCAAAATAAATATATATTAAAAAAATCTTTTTATAATGTTTGGTATTTTTATAGAAAAAATCAGTAAATTACAGAGTGCAATATTTATATCAATTTAAAAAAGAAATAGAGAGCATAAATGATATGCATGAGTTGGAAAAATTATATACTGAATATTACATACTGTATATATTTGTAAAAGTCAATACAGTATTGTCTTAATTTTGTTTCTGATGTTTTCTGTTTTGACTGCAAGTGCTGAGCAAACATTCTCAAAATTAAAGTTAATAAAAAACTACCTAAGAAATTTAATGAAAAAGTATGGCTATCTAGAAATTGGCAATTTTAGAAGTAGAAAGTGAGAGAGCTTATAATTTAAATTTAGAATATATGATTAACATTTGAGTTGCTTAAAGCAAGAAATATATCATTCTAAATTAATAAAAATTATTTTTTTGGTTACTTAAGATTTTGCTTGTATTTTTATTAGAAATATAAAATATATTATTTGCTTCATAAATTCTGTATATAAATTTATAATTTGTAAATTTTCTTCATGTACAGATAAATGTGTTATTCTCTAATTTATTTGGTATTTATTTTCAGCGTAATTTCTTATAGTGAGAGCTTCAGCTCTTTATGTCCATCACACATTCTGCATCTCTGATTGTTACACCTCTAATAATAGTGTTATAATATAAATAAATTACAATTTTTAATTTTTCCCCATGTAATCATACTAATCTGATGTATATACTATATGTATGCTCATAATAAAAGACGTCTTTACCATAAAATCTAAATAAAAAGAAATAAAAAGTCAATTCAGTGAGATAAACTGCTTAATCAAAAACATTTTTGGCTATCTACACAGCCTGTCTTATTTCTAGTACAGTTCTATAACTGAGGCAGTCTACATGAAAAGCTGTTTAATTAACAACATTTTCAGCTAATCTTACTGAATTGGCTTTTTGTTTTCTTTTATTTATATATATATATACTCAGTAATATAAATGACTAATAAAAATTCTTATTCTCAGCTCCAACTGTTAGTTTTAAAAATTCAGGTTTAGCATAGAGATAGCTTTTAGATAATATCTAAAAGAAAGAAATATGAAATTCAGAAATATTAATTTTAATGTGTCCAAAAATTGAAAACTTTATTTATTTAAATTGGATAATTATGTAAATTATTTTACTGATGGATGGACAACTGGATAAACAAGGAGACAAACCTAATTCATACATCCTTTTATTTCATTTTGAAATGAAAAGAGTCAAAAATAGAATTGACGGTTTTTTTAAGTGTAATATTAATAAGAGCTTGAGTTATATACTCTTCAGGAAAATGTAATATTGGAGTTTTTAAAAAAAAGAATCAACTGTACAAGATAGTATGAATTGTTAATAGATAGTATTAAATTTTATAAGTAGCCTAAGATATCTGGAATAAAAAATACATTATTGCTTGACTAATAAAAGTATTTTTCTTGTTTAAGTCTTGGTGACATCAGATATACAGTAGTAATATATCTGATGTCACCAAGACTTAAGTAATTTAGTATGCAATATATGTGAAAGTGAATCAGAAAAAAGTTTATAACAGCCATAATTTCAATGCACGATCTCTTAAATATATAAATGTTAACAAAGAAGTTGAATAGATGGTACTAGTAGTATGTGTAAATATATTAACTGCCTCCTATCAGCTATAGATGCACAGTAACAGTTCAAAATGGCAAAACATTTGGAAAAATGGGCTCTGGTTGAAGTGAGAGAATTAATAAGATTTTTATGGGCTAAGAATGTGCATGCAACTGAAATTCACCAATGGCTTGTTGAAATTTATGGTGAAAAGGTATATAAATATGGCAAAATGGTGTTTCATATTTCACTCTGATAATGATTAAGTGATATGCTGGTATAGGCAATACAATGGATGTCCAAGTTTATCAAAAATAGAGGTCAACATAGCATGTGTTGGTAAAATGCTTCAATAGAATTAAAGAATAACTTTGCATGATATTACATCAACCTGGGACTGAGCTATGGTATTATTCTTGTGGTGAATGTTTTGAGGTACAAAAAAAGTTTGTGCCAGATGGATGCTATGTGCATTATCTGACAAAGCCATATAAATAATGACCAGTCTGGCATTTCTTCAGTGTTATGATGCAGAAGGATAGTGCTTTATTGACTGCATTGTGCTTGAGAATAAGACTTGACTCTATCATTTTGTTCCCACTAACAAAAGAGCTAGTATAGAGTGGAAACACTCTTCACCACTGGCAAAAAAAGAAGTTTAAAGTTATATTATCTGCTGGCAAAGTCATAGCCATTGTTTTTTGGAATTCCTTGAGTGTTATTCTGATGGATGTCTTGGAATATGGAACATCAACACTGATTGGTATTGTATCACCATGAGAAAATCGCATGAAGCCATCCAACAAAAATGCCAAGGCTTGCTTAGTGATGGAATCATTGTCATTTATGACAATGCCAGGCCTCATAATCACTCAGATCACACAACAATTGCCCCACAGTTTTCAGTGGGAGGTATGAAAGTATCTCCCATATAGTCCATATTTGGCCCCTAGTAACTTTTATTTTTTTCCTGCCCTGAAATAACATTTGTTTGATATTCTGTTCATTTGTGATGATGATGTCAAATCAGCTGCAAAAAGATAGTTGGATTAGCAGACATAACTGTTTTTAATTATTAAACTAAAGTAAAATTAGTCCTGCAGTCTAATAAATCACTAAATTGTCATGGTGATTTCATTGAAAAATAGTTTCTTTATTACCTGGGGACTTTTTATTTTTCAAATGGCTTGTTGAAATTTATGGTGAAAATGTATATAAATGTGGCAAAATAGTGTTTCATATTTCACTCTGATAATGATTAAGTGATATGCTGGTATTACTTTTTTTTTGGTTCACTTATGTATATTGTTAAAGAGTAATATATAAATTTGTGATAAACTAAATAAATTTTAATTATATTATTTTAATTTTTAGATATCAAATTTGAAATGATGCTGCAAATAAGAATTTTCAAGAATGGAAAATTATACATTGGTAAAGAAAATTGGAAAGGGGAATTATGGAGATGTATGGTTAATAATTAATAAGCAAAACAGAAAACAGGTATTACATTTAAAAATTGAATGATAATTATTAACATAAATAACAATAACTAGAATAAACTTATTACTAATAAATGATTTTCTTACTAACAAGCACTATTGCTACATCAAATAATTTTGTTTGGATTTGTAGTTTAACATGAAAATGTTATTTATAAAGAAAAATACTTTACAAATAAATCAAGAAAATATAGAATGATTTATATACTTGTGTAAATACATTAAGTGTATATAAGACATTAAAAAATGATAAAAAATCAAAAATTCTGTATAAGCCTATCATTATAGTTCAGCTATTAAAAAATTATGTATTGAGGTCTTGAAATTCATGAAAAATTGAATTGGGGTCTTGAAATTTGAAGTTGGTCATATAAAAACCAACTCCAAATTTCAAAAATTAGAACAATATGAAATTTATTAAAATACTGATAAATAGATAATGTTTTTTATGATTTTAAAAATTTCAAAATATAGTTCAATATAGGAATAAACATCAGCTCTTAGACAAAATTCTAAATTCACTACATCGAAATATCATGACACAGTGTAGCGAAAAAGATGAATAGAAAGCAAAACATAATTATGTTGTATCGCATCCAGTAACATTTCTTAATAACTGATAATCTACATTCTTACTGAATGTATCTCTCTAAGAAACAAGACTTTTACTGAATTTGTTCAGCCATACATATAATTGAAAAACAGAACCAATTTAATTATTCTTTAGTAAAGTTTTTATTGTAATTATCTATTGATTTAGACTAATTTCATCATACATTAAAGACTAAACTCTAACCCTGATTTTTTTTTATGATATAAATTTATTGAAGTATTATTCAGCAGAAAATGTCAAAGAAATATTAAACTTTTTCATCATTTCTAAATTTTGAAAAAAATATTAACAAATGAAGTTAAATGATAGAAAACCAAAATCAAAACATACAAAGAAAATTTTTTTGAAAATAACAAAGGTAGAAAACCAATTAACATACATGCAGCCATAGGAAGAATAAATCTGATGTTCAAAATCAGCTACAAAATAATTATCTTGAATTTGTTAAATGATTAGCATTATCAGATTGCACAAATTGTTTAGTCAGAAATATCAAGGATTGTTACAATTGCATTTAATAAAATACATTAACTGATAATATCTAAGTTTCTCTCAATTTACAAAGATAATTGGGATCTTGGAAACTGTTCATTAGATAAAAATTCATAAATTAAAAATTCATTCTCCAATTAACTTCAATATAAAAATTTCCAATTGTTTCTTGAGTTCCACAGAGACATTGCCATTTGCCTATTGACATTAAAACATACCAAAAGAATTAATATATTGATAAATACAATAATATATACTATATGATACAGTAATTTATGATAGTTATTGCCTATTTAGTTTATTTTTATTTCTTACTATTTGATTTTGAATTTTTGAGTTACCAAGTGCCAAGTGATTTTTCAATTTAAGTCTAATGCTGCAATAAACATATCACTTATTGTGGCTTTATATAATATTTAAAAATTATAAAATATTCTTCAATAATTGATCATAAATTTATACATAATTCTTAAAAGTGTTTGATTCTGATAAATTATTTGTAAAATAAATAAATTTTGTGGAAATTAGAATTTAGGAAACTTTAAAAATTGATATTATCATTTAAAAATACATTAATTGTAGATTTTATTATGATAGTTAAAATTATGATAACTAATATCAACTTAAACTAATAGACATAAAATAATTTATTTATTTAAAGGATTACATTACATCAAATTTACATTTTCCAGTATAATGACAAAAATGTTATTACAGTTCAAATTTGATTATAAATAGAAAATATGTAATTACAGTATATTACATAAGTGGTATGTTTTGTAACATACATACATTACAAAACATACCACTTATTTGAAGATACAGTATGTAGGAAAAATGTATTAAGCTATGAATTAGAGATTATACATTATTATATAATATAAAATATAATATTTGATTTAAAAAATTATATTTGATTAATAATGAAATCATTTTTTCATAAAAATAAAAATTATCTTTGCAAATTGAAAAAGTTCTATACATTTGTACAGCTTTTTAATGGAAAAGTTCATATAATGAGTATTTACAAATCAAGGGATAGATTATATAGAATTGCCATGCTTAATTGTAAAGAAGATTACATATTTTCAGATGTCATTTATAAAATATTCAATAAAAAAATATTTTGATATATATTTAAATTTGAACATTCACAGATATTCACATATTTTTTTAATAATAAAATTGAGAAGAAATAAATATTTATTAGTAATAAATATGGTGGACCCCATTGCAAGCATGAACAGGATGTAATACAACCATCTTATATATATACTTTATTAGTATGTTATACTTTCTAAGCACTTTAGAGTGACCTAAACATTACAACAAAAAACATGAGTTTTTTGTTGTAATGTTAAGGTAATTATAATTATAACATACTAACAACGTGACATATCGTTAAGAGCAGTTTACACAGAATTCATCTTATATATATTATAAGATGGTTGCATTGCATCCTGTTCATGATATTTATTCTATTTGTGCAATACCATTTAATTATAAACAAAAATATTAATATACAGTCACAAATTAAATATTCAAATATTTTTAATAATAGAATTAATAAGATAATAATCGTTTTTTAGAAATATGGCAGATTATATGGCTAACACAAAAACATGATGGCAATATATATGATTAAGCTGATGAATTTTATGATAATATGAAAAGTTTTTTAATTTTTAACTGATTTATGTATAAGCCAACTCTTTTTAAAAAGATTATTCTTTACAGAATTTATTAGCATATATAGAGTATATATAGTAAATCAAATAACTTCTGGCTAACTTTTTGTAAATCTACTAACTAAATTATTAATATAAAATAAATATTAATTTCATATCTTTATTTAACTGCTTTACTTTATGTTTAATGAAAAGCAATACACTAGCATGCATTCCTTAGCAGTATTAATCAAAACATCTTTATTTCCTGCTAATGTTTTTGGCAGTAATTTCTGCCATCATCAGGCTAACTCAAGCATTTAAATGAAAACGATAAAAGAACTTCGAATACAATTGAATTGTATTCAATGTTCTTTTATCATTTTCACTTCTTTCATTCAGCACATATTAATTTATTTTATATTAATAATTATAATATAAATTAATATTATAATATTAATTTAATATAGATTTTTGTATGTAACATTTTATTGCTATGTAGAAATGTATCTTTATATCTGAAATCAATGCTTATGTCAAGCACTTTCTAAAAAAAATGAATATTTGAAACATATTTTTATGTCAATGCAGAAATTATGAAAACACATTTTCTAGAAAAAACAAAAATCAATACACAAAATGTGAAAATCTGGAGTGTAGGCTAAATGTACTACAGTAACAAAATGTTTATCATTACATATCTCATATCTCATATCTACAGTTTTGGATTTTCCAACTTCTTAATGAGATATCAATAAATTTAGATGATAACTTGCATGGAAAAATTCATGGTTCTTCCATCAAAGGTTCTTAAAAATCAAACTCCTATATGTATTTTCACTTTCAGCAGTGAAATATTTCATGTATATTGTAGAGCAATGGTTCTATTCTCAGGCCATTGCTCTATAATATACATAAAATATTTAATATTTCTGACATAAAACTCATAATTGACTAGCTATATTCCAAGTTGAGACATATTTTTGTTTCTCAACTTAGAAGAGTTAATTGTATTTTGAAATACATACTGATATATTGCTAAATAGAGATCAGATTCTCAAAAAATAATCTTTATTATAATAACTTGCTTAGAAATCTTGTAATATAGTAAAAATGAAATTTTTATTAAATTTGTTAACATAATAGTTATTTGGAAAATTATCAAAACATTAAAATATTCATTTTTTTATTTACTAACATACTTGGAAGTGAAAATATTTTAGAAATACATGAAATACATTCTTTTTAGAAAATAAATTTTATTAAAATCTAGAAACTGTCATCAATAATTTTGATTATTTCTCTTGTGTCAATGGAAGGAAATGATATAAGAATTGCATTATAAAGTACAAGATATGCTTTATTTTTTTTTTAAATTTAGATAGTTCATACTAAAAGTTTGACAGATATTTTTTAAAGAAGCTGATATTTTTTGACTGTGTTAATAAAATAAAAATAAAGCATTTATATTATGCTTTATTTTTATTTTATTACCATTTTACTCATATGTAACTTCGTTATTTTAATATCATCTTTTCTCACTTTTATTTGTTTTAAACAGTTCATTATATTTTTATTTTTCACTAGTAATGCCAATATAAATGTATTTTACTAATTATTTATGTACTTATAAATGATATCATTGTCATTCACTTATAATTATATGTATTAAAGTTTATCAAGCTACTTACTAAGAATTGGATGACCAGAGTAACTAACTGCAACTAAACTATTGTTATTGCATCTCTCTGGTCAAACAGTGACTGATCAGGCTTGTACCTCTTGGCAATTTCAGTGTAAGTTTACTAAATAATACTCATTAAGTAAAATTGTGATAATCATGAAAAACATTAAAAAATAGATATATAATTATTTAAAATTTTAATATAAATATACTTAAATCAATAACAATGAGAATTCCATCTGCAGTAATTGGAGAAATAAGAAACAAATATATTATGAACAAAGATTTCTATACTACAAAAGTAAGAAACTTTCAAGTGGTAAAAATTTTTGATATGATATTTTCATGTTAAGGTGGTCATCCAATATACAGGATGACCATAATTAAAGAGTAGGTGTTTAGAGCCTAATAAATAGTCAAGAATCTGTTGGGCCAAACTCTGCCAAACTTAGTGTACATATTTTCCAGACTATGGGAATTTGATTTAATAAAAAAAATAAATAGTTCCAAAATGCACTACCAGGGAAGGAGGTAAATAAATAGTTCTGTTTAAAAAAACTGAGCTTGTATCTGTTGTCTAAGAACAGTTCTTGTTAGCTAAAAAAGACTTTTTTGTATTTATTAAATTAAATACAAAAAAGTCTTTTTTTAACTAACAAGAACTATTAATTTAAAGAAACAGAAGAACATTTTATATTTGATGATCATATAAATAACTTTCAGATAATAACTAATTCAAGTTTGAATTTTTAACTGTTAAAAGTATTATAATATCCAATAATTTAAAAATTGTATCATTTAAATGTGGAAAAATTATTAAAATTTTTACTTTTTATTTTTTCAGTATGTTTTAAAACAGATTAATATGAAACATGCCAGCAAACAAGAACAAAGATCTGCTTATATTGAAGTGAAGTTACTTTCCAGTTTAAAACATCCCAATATTGTTTCATATTTTGATTCTTTTCAAAATTCTAATGGAATGCTAAATATTATTATGGGATATTGTGAAAGAGGTGATTTATATACTTTTATTAGAAATCGTAAAGGAGTTTTGTTTCAAGAGAAACAAATTGTTGAATGGTTTATACAGATATGTATGGCATTACAGGTAAGAAACTTAATTTAAAAGGTTATTAAATTGTTAAAAAAAGCAAACATTATTAACTATGTTGGATGTTTACTTTAAACAAAGGTTCGTGAAAATAATTACACTTAATTCTGTTTTTACATGATAGATACATTCTTGAAAAATGCATGTAGAAAATTTACTGTATCTGTGGGAAAATAGCAGATTGGTTCCAGACCTACAAAAATCACCAAAAATAATACAATTAACCATATGAAAAATCATATTAGAATCATATTATTTTTATATGCTTGCAATCTTTATTTCATAAAGATTGCACATGTATATTAAAAAGTATTATATAAAGTAAATTATCATTTGAAAAAAAAAAATAAGGTACAATTATAAATTAGTGCTATGTGAATGAAAATAGTATCAATAGAAAGATGACACAAGTAAAGAGAATTTTCCAAAAGGACTGTACTTCTATCTGGTGCAAGCTTTGAGAAAATGAACGATGAAATTATAATATTTCTCCACATACATTATCTAAATCTGTACACACTGCTATTTTGAAAATTTGTTTCGAAATCTGATATATACAGTGGATTCTCAATTTTATGAACTCCTATGAACCCCAAAAAAGTTCATAAATGAGAATGGCATTAATTAACATTAGGGACTTTTTGGAACTAACAAAATAGTTTGTAAAAACATGTAGTTCATAAATTGGAGGTTTGTAAAAATGCAAGTCCACTGTAGTAGCTTTTGGAATGAATCTTTAACAGAATGGAATTGCCAGTTCATTTGTTAATCATCAGTCTGTGGGAGGCTTATCTTAAATTCTTTAATGTATGATTTTTTCCAAAAAGTGAAATTAAAGTATTGAAATTGAAGATTTGCTTTCCTACCGACTAATGGTTAAAAATGCGAATTGACAATTCTGTTGTGTTAAAGATTCATTCCGAATGATTAAAATATGAATCAATAATTCTGCTGTATGAAAGATTCATTTCAAATCTATACAGTAGAGTTTCTCTAATCTGACACATATGGGAGTGGGGCTTGTCAAATTTCAGAGATTTATCAGATTATTGGATGTTCAATGAAAAAAATGCAAACATTATGCAAAATAATATGAGTTACAGACAACAATCTGTTGGTTACACATAACAAGATTTTGATTTTAACTTTTATTAAAATTTTTTATACCATTAAACATCAAAAAGTTACTTTTCATTTTAAACACCAATCTCAGAATGCAGACAAAATAAATTCCCTATTGAATTATACAAATGAATATGCTCAGTTAATTAAGACTCTCCTGTCACTGCTCTTGCTGTTCAAATCTTCCACAAATCTCTCAATTTTATCCTGATTTTTTCACTTTTTCTGATTTGTGGCATTATGTAAAGATAAACAATAAATACTGATACAACAAAACAACATTATTTTACAGTAAGTCATGTACTGAGTTTAAAAATTAGTCCGACTATTATGCTTGAGAAATGAACAAATAGCTACTGACAATTTGTTTACATCAGTTTCTCTTTCTCTCTCTCATACATTGATAAGTTGTGACATGAAAATTTCATGTGGGCAGTGCAGTGCTTTGCAGAGTATCAGACTACTGGAAGTGTCGGACTACAGAGACTCAACTGTATTGGCTTTCAAGACAAGTTTTTAAAATGGTGGTTTAGATACTTGTTTAGATACAGCATGTGAAGAAATACTATAACTTTATCGTTCATTTTCTCGAAGTCTGCCCCAGATAAAAGTGCAGTCCTTTTGGAAAATTTTCTCTACTCACTGTTATCTTTCAATTGGTACTATTTTCATTCATGTGGTACTAATGTAAAAATCATACCAAAAATAACATGTTACTAATTCATAAACACAAACATTATGCAAAATAATATGAGTTACAGACAACAATCTGTTGGTTACACATAACAAGATTTTGATTTTAATTTTTATTAAAATTTTTTATACCATTAAACATCAAAAACTTACTTTTCATTTTAAACACCAATCTCAGAATGCAGACAAAATAAATTCCCTATTGAAGTTATATGCATAATTAGGTGAATTCATCAGAAATTTCTTTTCTAATTGGAATCAAAAACACTGCAAAAACAACAACATGAAGGTGAATAATGTGAAGCAAGCATTACATTCATTCTAATATGAAAAATTTTTCTTATTTGAATTTGGGTCAATCATGTTAAATCAAAACAAATCATGTAAAAAGTGAATGAAATTTTTATTCTAATTTGTGTTAAATCATAATCATGTAAAAACAGAACTAGGTATATATAGTTGTTCTGAATAGCAGTATAAACAAAATCTACTAATTCTATTATTACACAAATTTGAAATATACAGGTAGTCCTCAACTTAAGATCACTTTAAAACTTGCAACCACTTGTATTTAAAATGGTGATGTAATCAGTAAGTTCTGTGATTGGTTAATTCAATTGGCATGCTGCAGGAAACAAAACTGTCTATTCTCATGCTCAAAGTAAATTAAACGATAAAAAACAGCACTGTTTTGACAGTTGAGACAAACAGAACAACAAACGTCACTGTAGTATTTTCAGGCATCTTGCAGCAGTAAATCAATACAAATACATAAAATACTACATAAGAAAAAAGAATTCTAGCATTCTAAAAAAATTTAAAATTTAAAGATCAGTAAAAAGAATAAGATATAACATTTAGACTAACAAGATTATTGCGTAATTCACATTGAAAACATAGAGAAAATAAGTTTATTAACAATATAAATCCATAAAAAAAAATAAAAGAATAAAAATAAATGTTTATTTAGACTTCTCTTGCAAAATATAGCCATTGGCTAGCGACACTTTCTTGTTGAATGTTGTTAAATCACATTATTGTTTTTGGCTCTACTATTTAAATATAACTCTTCTTTAAGAAAATTTCCTTCAGTGTTATAGACAAGTTAATAATAATAAGGGTTATCCCAGTTTATTTTCAGATTGTATTTGTAGGAGCATTTAATAAGGGCCATTCTTTCACTATATTGTCCTAATATTCAGCCAGTCTGTCATCTAGATTTTGCCTAGTCACACCTACATACTCTTCTTTATGATTATATATATATATATATATATATATACATACACACACACACACACCAACATATATGTCAATGTGAGTCTCTCTCTCTCTCTCTCTATACATACATACATACATACATACATACATACATACATACATATATAATTAGATATATATAGTAGACTATTGATTAACCCCTCTCAGGTCAGATAAAAAAAATGGTGACTTAATCTGAAAACAAATGCAAAATACCATTTATAGATTGTAAATTAGATTTGAAAATGTGTTGTATATAAATATTTATTAAACATTTATTTAGATTAAAAAAAATCAATAAACTTTATTTATTGTTTTAATTTAAATTTGTTTTCGTAACAAAATCATGCCATTTTTTCATATCAATTATGAAGCAGATAAATTATCTTGCTATTCAATATATTTTATTGCAGTTTCAAACACTTTCTTTCCCTATTGAATAACTTATTCTTTTTTCATTTTTATCTCCACTAATAGCTTGTTGAAAATGTGTCCATTTAAAATAAGATTGGATAAGAGATTGGATATAATGATATATTATATTTTATATATAAAATATAATATATCATTATATGTACAGTCTATGACAAAAAGGTTTTGACATCTACCATAGGGGCTGTATTAGAGGAAGTAGTTTCGATTGTAAAGTCTGGAAAATCTCTGCACAACAACTTGTAATGAAATAGACTGTTCTTAC
>WUQG02158218.1:0-23436 GCA_011317285.2 Androctonus mauritanicus
TGGAGAAGAGAAGTAGATCTACTATTAATGTCACCTTCTTCGTTTAACAACTCACGAGGTCCCTTGGGCATGAAAATTTTTAAATGGATATTTCATATTTTCGTGGTTATGGGAGTATGGAACTCTCGGTTGAGCCGAATGTAGGCATTCATTAAACTGACACTCTCACTTCCTTCTAATGCAGTTTGGATATTGCCTCAAGGTAGACTTCGTATCGCATCCCAAAACAGGATTTCAGCCCAAGGACTCTAAACGAGGTTCTTAACACTTTCGACTTTATCAATTTTTAATGTTACTTAAACAGAATGCTAGTTAAAACTTATAATAGAATTGTTTAAATCTCAAAACTGAAATTCAAAAAATGAATAATTTTGAAAATTTAATTATTATTATTATTTTGAAGTAAATATAAAAGAGAAGGATTCTAGAATATCAAAACTTTTTATTTTAGTGTAATTAATTAACTATTAAATGATATGCAAACAGGAATATATTATTTTTTTTTTATGTTACCAGTTACCAATTATGCAAATTTTAAGCAGCTCGTCTATGTTATTTGAACAAAATTAATTTTTTTATTGAAAAAATTAATATTTTAATAAGTTAATTAAGCGTAAAAAGTGCTGAAGAGTTCGGTTTCGAATTATGAAGAAATTATTCAACATATTACGGATTTATTACATTTTTTAAAAAAAAATTCTATTAATATATAAAGTAAAATGTACAAAACTTGCTAGTTGGAAGTTCACATTCAAATAAGTTATACAACCCGTTTACAGAAAGATTATGATAAATTCGCTATAAACTTTCCTATTTATCTGGCGGCCCTACGAGACCTCCAGCCGATACAACCGGAGCAAAACCTTTAACAGATACTAACCGCAGCGGATTGATAGCAAATGGCAGTTTCTGACTCACCCATCCTCCTGCTTAATATTACAGAGGGACAGACAGACGATAAGAAATCGACATAAAGATCGTAAGCATATGGTGAACCAGCAGGAAATCGGTTTAGGGAATGGCAAATTCGCAGTGAGTGCAATAGAATTTTGCACAAAAGACTGCAAACAATATGGTGAGCCACAATTGGAACAAGTCGCAATATACTAAAATCGCAATATTAAGGCGATTTGAAGCCGTGAAGTATCGAACTAGATGAAAAAAAGGGGTGCGCAATTCTTTTCAGATCCGACATCTTTCGCAGACACGTTTCGGCCATAAAACAAAGCGGGTTGTGCTAGAATTACTGACACGACATTATTTGCAATGTAAGATTGGAGAAGCGCAGTTACCATAGCAACGTCCGGATCACCGTCCCTGCGGACAAGCGACGATCTCCTGGACCAATTATAGTCGGGAGATGGTCTCCACTTGCATCAGCCATTTAGTGTGGCTGTTTGATTAATTCAACAATGAAATTAATCTCTCCCGGAAGTGGAGAGACAGGCGCGCGCGCACAACACATACACACACACAGATTGCCGAACCGATAGCCAGTAATTATAGTCTACATAAACATCCGCTGGAACAGACTAATCAATCAACGGAGTGAAAAATTAACTCGCTCTGTCGCTAACTGAAGCTTGATAGCGAGAGACTTGACTGGATACGCGTCAGATTGCAATTTTTCTTGACTGTAATTCTCCCTGATTAGCTGCAGTCTTCTCATTTCGTTTTCGATTTTTAACCTGAAGTTAAATTTAGAAATATTTTGTTGCACTTTTTTTTAAACTCTCTAACGCTTCTGTGCCGCCTCAAATCATTCCTATTCTCTTCGGTACTGTTAGAATGAGTTTTCGTTTACAATTAAGTTCTGAAAAAAATTCGGATCAAACAAATACGCTATCATCAAATGTTGTTATTGTTCACTGCTAGCTTTAAATAAAGCGCTGAACAAATTCTATACGTAGCCTACTGTATCAGCAAAGAATAGAGTATTACATATACTGAATAGAGAATATTTAATTTCATTAAGCGTCATATTATCGCCTATGCATGAGAGCTAAATCTCTATTGTTATCTCTAAAACCATAGACCTTAAAATATTTAAATTTCTGATGAAAATTAGGTTATATCATTTGTTCAGTTCAACTTAGTGCATCACAAACCTTTTATCTTATATACATCACCATCTAGTGTCATCTTCCGATAATAATAAATTTACTTGAATTATTTTAAAATATTTTATCTAGAATAATTAAAAATTATTAGTTTAAAATCTTCTTTACTTGATCATTTAAAAATTTTATAAATGAGTTTAAACCTGCATAAACTTCTGAGTAAAAAATTCCGAGTTGTCTCTCATTTCGCGATTTAGATAACTCTTATCTATTCCTATATTTTAATTTGAATATTTATAAATATTGGTATAATTTAATTTTTTTGTTGCATCTAACATGCATTTTTTTAATCTTTTAACTTTTTTTTTTATATCTTCTACCAAAATTTTGAAAGAAAAACAACCACGCTTATATATAAATAGCATATTTCTCTATACAGTATTTCGTTGCAAATTACAAATTCCGAAGTCTGAATTCATTTCATATTAGCTTCCTAGAGATGTTTTGAAACTGTAAACTTGTCAAAAATGAATATTTAAAATATAAAGTTCGAGAGGATTATATTTAAGATCTGAAATGTGATCGGCTTCCTGCTTCTCCTCTTCGAATTAATTCCTTAAATTAACGCGAAAAAACAGTGAAAAGTGTTTACTTTTTCATTACGAGTAAAGGAAAAAAATAATATTAATTAGCTTCTATTGTTTTAATACACTCGAGTTATTTATAAAATGAAAGAAAGAAAAAAAAAGTATTGGCGAAAGTTGACTTCTCAATATTCCATTTGGAGTCGCATCGACAAGTGTCAAGTTGAAGGCAGGAAAAATGTCAACGTTAGTCGAGTAATTACCACTCAACCCATCCCTTCGACCCCAGCTAGGGAGGGGTGAGATTTTTTCCCACTCACTTGCATACAGGGAGGCAATTTCACGCTGGTCGCCTTCTCAGCATTAGCCAATTTCCCGCCACATCTTTGAGACTAGTCGATCTTTGGTGTGTTAAACGAACTAGTCCCTCATGGCCGTTTTTTTTTTCCTTCAAACTTGCTACTCGGGTTCAAAAGTATGATAATTACTTATTATTGTCGCTTTTGTTTTAACAATAACACATATTTATACCTACTCGCGTTTAAGTGAAGAATTATGAGATGATCTTACTTTGCTCCGTAACACTTTCTATTTATATTTCTTCCTGTTTTTTAATTGATAAAATTTCTTAGATTTAAAAAACAATCAACATTTTTTATGCTACAAAAAAAAAAAAAATATATATATCTAGCTGTTATGTTTCTAATACAATATTCAGAATCTAAATGATGATGCAGAAAAACTCTTGCCTGTAAAATGTTACAAAAGCTAATGATTTTCAACTGTGCGGCAAATAATCCTTCGAGATTTTGCACATAAAAGAAACAAATAAATGGTTTAAAACAGTCGGTGAATAATTCAACTTCGAATTTTTTAAAGATTTCTTTCTTTTTTTTTTGAGATTCAAAATAAGAAATAAAACAAACCAATTAATGAAAAAGTCATTAATCATTTTAACTAGTTTGAATTATTACTTCTCAAATTAGTAAATTTCAATTTAAAATTTTGCTTATTGCATATTATATTATTTATAAAATAGAAATGCTTTTGATATGCAAATAATCGGATAGCTATTAAACGATTTAATTGTTTCCGCAAAGTTTGATATTAAACTTATAGATCCTAATGCGTGATTTTACATAATATTAGTAAATTAAAAATAATCTGCTCTTAATATATAGGCCAAGGTAAGCAATAATTGCATGCTGTGCTTATTTTAAAAGTACAAAATTTGCACATAACCTAAGTGCAAATTAATGAACCTATTAAATGTCAAATCCGCACTATCAAGTCACCGAGTCTCAGCTTGAATGTTTTCCTCAGAAATGGATGGAAAAATCAGGAAAGAGATTAAAATAATTAGCTCAATTTTTCTGGCGAATCTCCTCCTCCGTATTTTTTTTTTTTTTCTTCTTCTTCTTCTTCTCCACTATTTCTATTTTTGTGTATAAAGTGATTAATGAGAAAAATTAACATCGCCATAGTAACGACACTCAACGCTAACATGCGCCATCTTTCGTCAAAAATAAAATATTTCTTGACAGCAATATGATTGAATTAGCACGCAACTTCCATTTTCCTTCATTATTCCATTTTTGCAAACGTTATTCTCTTTTAATTTTTTCCTTTTAAGTAGAAAGGTGTTTTTAGTACCTTTTGTTTTTCCGCTCGAAATGTTATTAAATAACTTTATTTTTATTTGAATTTAAATTTTCTTTTTTTTTTTTTTTTAATCAGCTTCGGCGATGCCGGATGCATCAACGGCGTTGGTTTGTTTTAATTAATTTATTTAGCCACCGTGAAGAAGAAAAAGAACATAACAGTAAAGGGGGTAGAAATAATGTGGTGTTCGATGTAATAGAAAGAATCGATCATCTATAGATAAAGCATGACACTCGGGTCAAGATGGGTAACTTTAGTATTGACCGCTGATGGGCTGATGGCTGAATATGTCGAATGGACACTTGTCTCCCAGAAAACCAATTCTTCCTTACTGGAGTATCTTGCAGCTAAAAATAGCACAAATTATTCTTTCGGCCGCCATTTATCAACTTTTACTAGAAAAGCATTAATTGTTTAACTAGTCATATTGTATCATGAATTATATAAGTTCGTTAATAATTCGCTAAATGTTTGCCACGTTAAATAAAGACTTTAGTGAGCATTTTGGATCAAAAATTTATTATTATTTATTATAAATTAAATTCTAGATAAGATAAAAAAACTTTTTAATGTGAAAGTAAAGAAATAATTACAAAAACCAATCTAATATTTTTGATTAAATAGAATTGTTTAAGTTAGAATCTTTGTGAATTAATTAGCTAGTATTCCTTTGATATTCGAAAAAGGAATTATAATTTTGACAGATATTCCAAACGATCTTAAAGTATATTGAAAAGTTAAGTTTTCTTAGGATATTCCAAACTATCGCTTCTGCGCTAAAGGACAATTTCTCATTAATATATAACACTGTAGGATGCCAAACTTTAGTAGAGAATGCGTCGCAAATAATAAAAATCGTATAATTTCATTCCATTTTTCTCTTATGTCTCCCAAACCAACCATTAAATATTACAAAACGATTACACTTAACTACCAAACTTAGGCGCCGCTCACAGCCCATAATCGCCTATTCCCAAGCCATAACTGTGTCAACTTCTAACTGATTACAAACTCACGCCGGGTTCTGCTGAATTCGAAATCCCAACACTTCGAAACTGCTTGGGGCGACGCCTGACGAGAGACCTTTCCAGAATGTGGCTGGGGTAAAGTTTTGATTAGGGTAGACTGCTCGTGTCGTGCGACCAACCGATGGATCAAAAGTGATCCCAAACCAGAAGAGATAATTACAGTGTCCATCAAGCTCCTTCATTTAATGGATCCCCTGGGTAACTCTGATGATTACGTAGCGAGAAAGGCCAGATCGTGCTCAGATCCAAAGCCAAGATATCGGAATACACAGTCGGACCTTCTATAGATCCTACGACACCTGGTGTCGGGAATTGTAACTTGCTAAATATTCATGTTTCGGTTATCTCTTCGCATACAATTTGATAAGTACAGTATTATATTTAGTGATTGGATGGATATTTAATTTTTAAATTACTTTCTGTATTGTAGCTTGTTTCTGCATTAAATTAATTTCGTTCAGCTTAAATTATAAACTTTTTAAAGTTTATAATTGCATAAAGAATATTTTTGACAAACTTCTAAATGAATTTTATTGTAACTTATATCTTTTTACATATACAGTACTTTATATTGATTTATATAATTAAATAATGTGCTTATAATTTGTATATTTGCATATAATTATCATATTTTAAGGAATTAGTGTCTATTTAAATCCTTCTGATACTTATTCGTGGTCTAACTTAAAATATTTCGACATGGCTACAGAACTAATACTGTATATTCTGTTACTTGCTTCATAAAATTGAAAAATGTATGATTAACTGTTTATATATTTCAAAGTTCTGTTTTGTTTTTAGATACATTTTGTATACGCTACATAAACATAAAGTTTATTTTATACACATAGAAAGCCTTATACATGCATTAATAATCAATACAGTTTTAAGTCTTTAAAGTATTTATATCAATTTTCAGCGAGGATAATTTAATTTTAAAACCACAGACAATGCGTAATTATTGAAAGTAAAAGAAAAAGCAATAAAACTATATATATATTTCTGGAAGACATTAGAGTGTGAACAAAATATATTCATTTGGTTACGAAAAACTAAAAAAAAAATTGCTTGGGGAAAAAGCGCTATGTGATCACTAAATCGAAAAGTGGAAAGAATTGAACTAGATGCCAGATGTTATATATTCTGAAGTCATGAAAGTCAAAAGGAATGTTTTTGAATCGAGATCTTCGCAGTGTTTGGAATAAAAGACTATGGTGTGAGAGATAGTGCGGAAAAGTAGTTGAGGGAAAAAGAAGTGTGTGAAACGTCGTTTGTCAAACAGCCACGGATCTAAAGAGAGTTTAAAGGGATGTGAATATATAGAGAAAGGTAAGGGTTTCTTTTCTATATAGACTATATGTATATAATTCCATCTCCTATTCCATTCCCTGCATTTCCTTTGTGTTCGTGCAGAGCATTCTAAAGAGCAACAAAACGTTTGAAAATTTTGCATTTATCTAAATCAAATGTAGTTTTTTAGATGCTTAATATATTCTTTTCAATTTTTTTCTTAGATTTTCATTTAATAAAATATCTTATAAATTTTATAAATTGATTCTATATATCTTGGATTATTTAGATCGTATCTTAATATGAAAACCATTGCAAAAAAAATTTTTTTTTTAACTAGAAGAGAATAAAAAATAAGTAAGAAATTGTTAAATCTGTAAACCAAGAAAAGAAAACTAAGAAAAATTGACAAAACTTCTACAATAAACTACAGAGTACAGTATAAACTAAAAAATTCAAAATTCTGTTAAAGACATGCGAAGTTTGGAAAGTAATATTTTTCTAATATCTATTATGGGCAAATAAAAATATGAATAGACTTATCATGAGATTAAATTAATAAATATGTTTCCAAAAAGAGGAGATTTATTTAGATTACTTTTATTGATTATCAAATTTTTCAATACAGTAATCAATCGAAATCTGTTATTATATGTATCAAAAATGTTTCCCACAATTCACTGCTAGTAAACAAGTGTCATGACTGTCATGGCCCGGTGAACAAGTGTCATGATATCTTGGAATAAATATTAAACTATTATGTTATTATTTATAATCTCACAATAGTCTTGCTTTAGATAATTTAGAAGAAAGAAGATAATGCTAGGACATTTTTTTTCTTTATCGAAATAAAATTATGTATTAATAAAGAGAGATTATAAAAGAATAGTAAATTATGAATGAATTGCTAATATATTCATAATTTTAACTTAATTTTAATATTAAGATATCAAACAATAGATTCATATTTTTATGCTATTTTAATTTAAAGAGAATTATCTTGATTTTAATAGTTATAACTTATATTAATTAATTTTAGATTTAATTTAAAGAAAAAATAAAATTTTAAGAAAACATTCAAGAGTTGGTATAATTTTAGTTTACTGTATTTCTTCTTTATTTCCATTCTCATTGTTTAAAAAACAATATCTAAAGACTTGTAGCTACTAAAGTGACCAGACGTCCCGGATTAGCCTGGACAGTCCCAGTTTTAAATAAAATGTCCCAGATTGTCCCGTTTTTTACTTATAAGTAAATAGTTCATATTAAAAAATTAAAAAAAAAAGATTAATTAGATTTAATTTAAAAAAAATTAGCTTCTGAAGAATTCTCCTTTCCAACTTTTACTATATATAGAATATGGTCATCCTAATATAATCAATCTGAAGAAAAAGTAGGCCTAATAGTAAAATATATTGTTTATGTTTATCTTTTCCTGTTTTCTTTTTGCCAATTTTTTAATAATAATTTTTCATTGTTTTTCAAAAAAAATTTTTTTATTTTTTCTAAAAAAATTTTTTTTTGGATTTTGTCAAACCCCACATCCTATACCCCCTAGCACCCAATATCTAGAGCGTCCCGGGTTAAAGTTCAGAAAATCTGGTTACTTTTTATCTACATAATGATAAGAAAGCAGCTTTTTCAAATAATAATTAATAATAAAAATGGAAACGTATACTGGTTATACGTTTCTATTTATTAACTTTCAAAATAATTCTTCTAAGAAGTTATTCCTTACCAAAGATTATCAGAAATATTAAACAAAATTATTATAAATATGTTTAAATTAATGATAACGTTGTAGGTAGTCAATTTTTACTTTGGGAGGATAACTAACTTGTTTCTTCTTTAAAGTCGTGTTAAGCTTTATCCGTTTTCCATTAATATCCCACTCTTATTAATTTGAAACTCTCAAAAGTTTTATAGATAATAAAAATATATATATTAAAAAGTATAAACTAAAAATGTAAGTTAAATCATTAATACTAGTAGAAGAGTATGAAGATTAGGATAAACTTTTTTTCATATTAGTTACCAAAATGAGTTGGCGATAAGAAATGAAGCAATTGAAGAAATTTCTTTAAATTTCACAAATTATATTTTTATTGGAAATTATTTAGATATTTTCAAATCCGAATTATACGATTATAATAAATACGAAAGAAATATTTAAGTAAAATTAATTAAATACAATTAAGTTTTAGTTAATCCATCTATATATATTAAAACAGTGTACTGTACTGGCAGTTTTCATGAAATATGGCTTCAAGTAAGATGAAAATTCATCATTTCTGACAGAAATTTTAATTATAAATAATCTATGTTGGAAGATTTTCTGAGTAAGTGGTTATCGTATTAAAATATCGAATACAGTTACATGTATACATTAATATACGCGAAAGACAAATAACTTTTGCAATTTTTGTATGATAAGCTCTTAAACTAAAATAAAATTTTCGAGATGAAGTAAATTTTAGCATAGTGAATCCTATCATTTCATAAAATACAGTAATTGTAACAATTCATTATAAATTCTAGATTAAAAGTGTAAAAATTGTGAAGGTACAGTATTAATTATAAACCATTTACAAGTATGGTTAAAACTGAGAATAAAATTGTAAAATTTTATTACTTCTTAAAACCTGAACATTAAAACAAATTATTCTCTTTATATTTTAGTTAAAAAAGAGAATAAAATGTTCAATTTAATTCAGAATTAACTGTTTGTATTAGCAATATCATTGATAGAAGTATTAGTTGAAATTGCATCTTTTATAATAGGAAAGTGATGTATTATGTCTTACCGCATTAAATTTTATCTTTTTTTTTTCCAACAATATAAAAATAAATTATATATATTGGTGCAGTTCATTTGTATTCGTATTCAATTTTTTAAAGACATCTGCACAATAACAAAAACAAACAAGATTAATGTACATTAAAAAATATAGCACTAAGTGAAGAACCTTGTAGAATGCCTGTTTTTGAAAGAAACAGAGAAGAAAGATAATCATTAAATTTCAATAATACGTGTCCATTAGTCAAATAGGCCAAGCATTATAAAATATCGATTTAGAAATAATAAAATTAAAGTTAGAAATATTTATTGTAGAAATGTGGAAAATAATATTCTATTTAATTATATAGTACGAAGATGACAAATCTAAATAGACAATATAAATATCGTAACCTTAATTTATTTTTAGAGAAATTTAAAGTGGTAGCAGCAGTATTTTTTAATTTATCATGCTGCCATTGATATAGGTCAGAAATTATTTCAAAATATCAAATTAAATAGGTAAATTATTAAGAATATATATATATAGGTTAACAAGTAAGATGTTTTAAACAATAATCTGCAGTTTTTATATGATCTCGAAAATTTTATTTATTTATCAAAATATAGAAAAATATATAAGTAACGTCGAGTGAATCTCATCATATTAGTTTTTTAAAAGTATACATTAATAATTTCTTATTATAAAAAACGCTGAAAATATAGATATAATAATGTGCATTTTTTTTCTTTCAAAAGACATTATTAAAGAAAGCATACTTAAAAGGAATGCATTCTCACTTTTTAATCTGTTTTTAATTCTAATGTGTTATTCTAATCTGACAAAAGCCTTGAAATATCTTTTTTCTTTTTATAAAAAAGTGATAAAATAAATGAATTAATAACAGCAAATCTTTCCATTGCATTAAATGTTTTTTCCAGATTTTTATTCAAACTTTTTTTTTAGTAAAGTTGTCACAGTATTTACGTAATGGTATCATTTAAGAGGTCTCTTCGAATGCATTTAATATTTATTTTTTTTTTAATATGAGACCATAAGCTTTAGCTTGTCTAGCTTATATTCGGCTATGTTTTGCTATATCAAAACTTATTTCAAAAGTTTTTTTAATATATATTAGCCTTATTTAGAATAAATCTGAATTCTCAACTAGTGAACACGTTACTAATCATTCCTATTTTTTTAATTTTAGTAACTAAAATGAGAAAAATTCATATATGCATGCAGTGATGTATCCAGAATCTTTGGTACCTGGAGTGGTATATTTTTTGGTCCCTTCCTCCTTCAAAACAAGCACATCTGCTTTAACTTTCAACACACATTTTCTTAAATAATTTTTAAGAATTGAAAATTATACATAAATTTTTATACAAATATCTGGTGAATCATAATGTTTTCCATGCTCTTGGTCCTCCATTCCATAATGTTTTCCTTCCTTGGTCCTTGGTGCCCGGGGTGGACCGCTCCATCGCTTCTTCTAGATACGCCACTTTATATATATATATATAATTATGTTTCATATATATATATATGAAACATAATTTTTTTAATATTAAAATCTAGAAATAATTCATTCAATTCTCAAAAATAGCTGCTGAAAGATGGACTTACGACGAATGCAATGATATAACCTTTACTTATGAAACTATGTAGTTGTGTATCTAGTAGAAGCTTCACTATTGCAAAATTTAATTTGAAAATGCTGTTATGAGTAGATTTAGTGGCATATCATTTTGCACGTCTTAAACAAGGAAAGTATAGATATGTTATATAGCAGACATTGCAATTTTATTTTCAGTTTTTCAAATTGAGGCGTTACTTCATGAAGTCAAATTGAGATGTAGTAGGCGTAGTAAAATTGTTTTGCATCGCTTTCGCCTACTTGTTTTGAAATACTGTATTTGTGTCGCTGCTTCAAAAGATGTTTCTAATCTTTCAGGAGTTATTTATTCAGAACTGGACTATTCTAAATGAATCAATTTTTCAGTAATGGACTTCTAGTGCTTGTATATTATCATCATATTCTTATAACCAAATTATAGAAAGGCACAATCATCTCAATTATATTTTTCTATCGCACATTACTTTCTATAACATATATTAATAAATTTAATTTTTTATACATCACATAATTGAATATGTTTGGACTTTGAAGAAAATTTTATATTCTTATTGATGTTTAAAATTTATATCAATTGAAAACTTGAATAAAATAATCATAGATTATTATTGAGAATAAAAAATTTATGATTGTCTCTGTTAATAATTTAACGTTATGACAATATTCCGACACTGTTTTTGAACGAACAAAAAAAAAAAAAAAAAAAAAATTGAAATTTGGATTCGGAGATTTTTTTAGGTTAATAAACATGATAGATTTTAATTTTTGAATATTGTGTAGTTAATAATAAATAATCCTACTTTTTAAACTTGTTATCAGGAATTAAAGAACGGATACAGATAAAGTATAGTATTGTGATATTTTATTGACCTATATTCTACATTAATGTAATTCCACATGTTATGCATTTTTCAAAGTAGTCCTGATTTTATCATTTCTTTACACATTTGCATATTATTTCAATTATCTCTCTCAAAAAATTTCCCATTTCATAATCATTTTAATCTGAGTTAAATATGCTATTGTATAGATTATATTAATCTAACAGAGTTTCCAATGTTCTTCCACATTTGCGAGAGATATATTTTAAATATCTTCGCAGATGTAGAAATTCACAAATAAGTATTTTGATCTGATTATACTGCCTCCACTTAATATGCAATCTTTCCATTGTAAACATGCAATTAGAATTCTTAGTTTAAAAATCTAGAGAAAAAAAAACTATAAAACAGCGCATTATAAAGGAAAATGGGAATAAAAACAAAAATTTAATACAAATATGATAAAAATGTAACAGAACGAAGACAAATTTCTATTTATAACTCAAATTTTATAGCTATTTAATGAATATCTGAATTCGCGAATGTTTAGAAAGTGATATAGTAAATTCGCTCTCTATCAATGTCATAAAAATTTATTAAACTAATATTAAAAACTATACCTGTACTTTTTGAGTAGGCATACTTTCTTTTATTTAAGAATAAACAGGACTATAAGTTTTTTTTTTTTTTTGATAATCAGTTCATTCACATATATTTCATCAAAGTATCTATGCGATTCCATAATTGAATAATGTTAAATGTATAATAATTTTAATAGCATTATAATCTATATTTTAAGCCTTCATATTCTATTTCTAAGTTTTCCTTTATTCAAGAAATAATATTTAGAAATATCCAGGCTCTTTTGTATTTAGGCGCAGACTGGAATCCAAATTTGAGTTTGGAGGAAATTTAAACGTCCTAGTCACTCACCCCTTTGGTATCAGTACTTAAAATAGAAATAACAGCAAATCCAGCCATGTGGAATTTTCCACATTCACCATACAGTGATCCGCCCATGTTTATGTTTACTTAATGTCGTGATAAAATTTCTACACATTTTTCAGATTTGTAACTTGTAAATGAACTTTTTCATTATATTTTACCTATTTTGTCATATATTACAGATATTTTTCGTTATAAATACTAAGTTATACCTTTTAGCAAAAGTACATTCAATATTTTTAAATGCTAACATTAAAAATTTAAAATATTCAACTTTTGAAATATTTAATTTCAATATGTTTTATTACAATATATCATTTAAGAAATGTTTTTCAACGATAAAATTTTAATTTCATATGTTTTTCTAATATGAAAAATATAGTGTTAGTTAATCTTTTAAAATCTTCTAATCTCCTTATATTCAAACTGTTTTATATACAGTAAGTAGTGGTTATCAAAGGAGACAAGAGAGGCGGCTGCCCCGGGACTTACGATTTTAGGGGCCTCAATTTATAACTCAATATATTAAAAATATATATATCTGTATATATTTTTCCTCTGTTCGAGCTTCAGTGTATCAAAATTATCAAAATTTGAAGTTCTATATCAATGTTTTCGCTTTTCTTATACACTGTATATTTGTCAATTTTTTTTTCTTTTGAAGGGTCTCAAAAATATCAATTCCCCGAGCCTCGCATTTTCTCTAAAAGTCTCTGTATATATATATTGTTCAAGTTTATTTTGATATTATAGGTCAATTAATAATGTGAAACAGTTAAGTGTCAATATAATTTTCTATTTGTCTATTAGTGAGTAGTCTTATAGTCGATTCGCATGAACAACGATATTAGGACAACAACGAATGTGAACGACGGTTTTGTTGATGTTAAGGATTCATTTTTTCCTAAATCAGATTCAATCAGTCATTCACCTCCACTAAGATTTTATTGCATAGAATATAGTTATTAATAGTTATCGCCGAAATAGTTGAATCATATGATCTATTCTGTAGTAGATTGCTTTGCCATAAATACAATACTCAACAGCAACCAATCAAATGCTAGTACTAGGGTGCCAATTAGGAATAATATAACGTTGAAATCCTGAGGGATAAACCATTGATAATATTCACATAGAAATCAAATGGCAGAATTCCATTATCAATACCCAAATGGTTCTATGTTCTCATCACAAATGCAATGAATGATAAAGATTATGACTTTTACTGTATACAGAACTATTGATAATTGATTTTAATTCAAATTATAAGTTTCTAGATTTCAATCGCCGAAATAAGATTATGACATTTGTTCGCTTAAAGAACATCATTGTTGTCGCTCCTGTGATGTTATATATTTAATGTGAATCAATCTCCATATAGATAGGCCTACAGAAAAAATTAGGATAACAACTAAATCTACATAAGACAGACATTCGTTTCTACTTCTGCCCTCCGTCGAAAGTAGAAACGAATTATTGTATTTCTATGAAACGTTAATGTAGATTAAACACATAAATTTCATTTATTCACAAGCCTTCTATTAATTGTGATAGTTCTACGTAAGAATCTTAAAGCTTAATTTTCGATTTAAATTTTAAAATAAATTGAATTTTTCTTATACGCATAACAATAGATTTATTCATAGACATATGCAGTATACACAGTTAGTCTCGTATATATTATTCTGTTTGAATATATTGTTCAACAAAATTATGAACATACAAAATGCTAAAACACAACGACCAGAGATAATATTAAACCCGATAAACATTAACCAAGCTACTATTTTGATGGGAGAAAAAAACCCAATATTGTATTTTGAATTGATATCTAACGTGACTTTCCTTATTAGCTTCAACTCTTAGAAACAGATGGTACTTATATAACAATGGTTATGTTACATATTAAAATAATTTTTTTGTCATTCGTTAAAGATTGTATCCTTGACAATTCTTTCTATAACCGCTTTTTTGTGTAGTATTTCACAATATAATGTTGTCCGTAGAATGGATGTCGAAATCAACTTCCTTTTAAGATTCATAAAAAAAAAAGAAGCAAACGGTGACAAAATTCGCAATGGCAGAAGCGAAGAAAATATGTAAAGTAATAAATTTTTTGTATCGGAAAAATATATGTAAAATAAAACAAAACGCAAGAAAATTTCAATTGATAAAAAGATCATTGAAAATTTTCGATAAACAAAAACATCGAAATTTTATTATTTTAATTCATTTATATATAAATATAAATGAATATTTGCTATATATATATATATATAGGCCTATAGCAAATATTTTATAAAGAATTCAATCGAATTTAATTCAATGATTAGTGCACGAAAGACTTCTAATATGAGAAGTGAGAGAAAAGAAAAATTCAAAGATCTCTATTTCGTCACCTTATGATCCGATCAACTTTCAAAGTATAGACTCGTGCTTAGAAATTATTTTATCTTTAAGACGTGACAAGAAGATGTTATTGAGAGAAAATTTTGTTTGACTGACATAGTAAGGGTTGTAGAACGAATTTCCAAATAGTTATTTATAGCCTGGAGTCGTGATTTGTCCTTAATCAATTCTTTTACTTTTATTTCTTTTATTATTATTTTTTTATTTTATTTTTTTTATCTAGCAGATTTAAAGTTTTTGCCAATAAGAAATACTTTTCTTTGGATAAAAATCATTAAATAAATTAATCTAAGTTAATTTCTTTTAATTAACATCTTTTAAAGTTGTAAATAAGTCGTGTTAACGTCTAATAAAATTACTGTATTGTTTTCTAACAGTTGCCAAATTTTATGAACCTATTTTTGTTCTTTATACCGATGAAAATTTAATATTAGTAAAGAGAAAATAAATAAATGATTTTAAAATAATGCATTTATTGAAAAAAATGTTTATATTTCAACTCATAAATTTTTAAATTCAATTGAACGTGTTCCAAACACGTGAGAGTGAAAATTTACCCACGGACACACGTATTTATATAGATAGTCCTGTATTGAAATTCGTTCACGTGCAAACAACAGTGATTGATATTATTTCGTGTGTTTGAAAAATTGTACTTTTCCTTATTCGTATGACACGAAATACATAAAGTTTGTTGTGAACGCAATTATTTATTTATGCCTAAGAACTGTTGTATGTATATATATATTTTTCTTTTTTAAATAGACGAATTTTAGAATTTAACTGATTAACAAACTCAATTTATGTTATGGTTTGAAGTTAATTTTTAAGCGAACCAAAGCTGAAAATTACAAACTAAGTAGGAACAAAACAAGGTAAGAAGGCAAAGAATGGTAAGATAAGATTCTTCTTGACAAACTGTATTGCCATTAAGTTAGACAGAAACGATTGTTGTTTAAGGATTTGTGGTCTGTTAATTGGTGCACTTAACGTAGTTTTTATTGGACCATCGGGGTTAGAGAATGCCCGCTTGTCGAGATTTCGGGTTGAATAGCAACCGAGTTCCCAAAGGTATAATAGTAAATACCTGGGGCTTAAAATAAAATATTCTTCACCCCGAAGTTCTTCGTTTCTCTCTGCCACGAGGGGAATGGTTGCACAAAACTTAATCTCTATCGATTTCGGGTAGAATTATAATAGGCCTACTCTAATGGCATCACATGGGACACGAGGTCACAGATTTTTGCGGAATTGATTGAAGCTAGAGGGAAAAATTTGTTTTGTTAAAATATGCTAATGATACAGATCAATTAAACTCTCGACTTTTTTTTTTTTTACTTATTATTTCTCTTTTTTAAACGTCGCAAAATATTCATATCGAAAGTGTAGTGTAAGAGAAATGAAATTTTAATTTGTAAGCAGAACCAAGCACAACCAGACGGACACCATTAAATACCCATTACCATTCCGTAGATCATGGAAATGACGGCTGAAACGGGGGTAGTTAAAACTCCCAAGCGGCAGGTGCTAGCCCCTTCCAAGAGGATAGGACTTCCCCACACGGAGAAGACAGGTAGCATTAAAGTCCCATCAGTTAGGGGTCCCATATCCAACTCCGAAGCCAGGACAGACGGATTTGACAGCTGACGTATCTCTGTTCTGCTAAACTTTTCACTGGTAAGAAAGAAAAAGGTAGAAGGGAAAATAGAATAAAAAGTTATTGTATTTATACTCGCTTCTCTCAAGAAGAATGGAAGAAAAGATGATTCTCTGACGATGAATAAAGAAACTTTTATACATGACCAATTGCTCACCACGTAGATTCAATCCCTCTTTATAGTTTCTTTGGGCTTGATTTACTAAACCAAACTATTGTTCGAATTCATTCTTTAATATTTTGAGTGACTTCATTTTTATATGAAATTTCAGTAACTTTATAAAGTGCGTTGGAAAATTCTAAACATTAAATTTCGAATTAAGAAAGGATTATAAAATTCAAAGTTATAAGACCATAAATTATATGAAAATGAATGAATCTTTCCAAATGAATGGAGAAAAATGTGCTTCAGATATCGATAAAATTTAAGGAATTATTTTGAACAGCAGCAGCAATTTGATTTCAGTATTTTTGTATAAAATTTTATGATATGCTATAGTTTAAATATTTTATATTGATATTATTTATAGATGAAATGTTTTTAATTTAATACAGAATATTATTTTAGAGTTTCACAATATTGATATTTGAAATGAAATCGTTTCATGTAGTGGAAAGCGTAAATTTCAATTTTATAAAGAATATATAAATTTCAACTGAAATCGCTTCAAGAGACAGGAAAATAAGTGCAAACACTAGAAGCGAGAGGGGGAAAAAGCAAACATCAGCTGTCACATGGGATAAAAACGACTTTGAACAAACATATGGGATTAATTTCACTGAATTTCTTAAAAGGGAGATTTCATTTCAGTCTAATAGCAAAGCAAATTAATCTATATAAACCAACTGTGGACGACTCGTTTTAGCAATTTCCGTTCGGAATCGAATGTTGTTCTTGAAACCTCGACTTCTAAAAGCATTCCCAATATCAACACCTAAAGAGAAGAATGCACTTAGTAAATTAAGCTTTCTTTTGACCTCGCTCTATCTGCACTCATTGTTTCGCACCCAATAGGGACCTTTCACCATCTCTTTTATTTTGTGTGGCAAACAGATCGGACAGCGAGACAAGAACGCTTCTGTTTACAATGAGATCGATCTGTTACTACTCTATTTCCTCAAATTAATAGCTTCTGTTTGTTAGTTGAAGAGAAATAGATTTTTGAAAAAGTAAATTGAATCATTTTTGTCTAACCTTTAATCGGAAATTACTTTCAAAACTTTTCGATATTCTTTTCTATAGATTTATCATTTTATTATTATTATTATCGAAAACTTTCGAAAATTAAATTTACACATTTATTAATATTACTAATTAATGATTCTATAATAGTAAAATTATTTCAGAATCGTTTGGTTTAAAATTCAAAAAATTATATTTTCGTACGGTTAGACTCTCGCCATCTGTCGAGTGTTTCTATAAATAGAATATAAATAATCAAAATTTTAAAGGTTTTATAAATCACGGTTCGTCACGAGGTATCTAGAAACGAACTTTTAGGTTCTTTCGATTAAAAAAAAAAAAAAAATCCCAGTGAAAACATATCGCTAACTTTACCGATACAATGTCACGATTACGACACGAGCCTTTGACGTCATATCACGATGCATTATGTGAAAAATGCGATAAATTTTTATGGAAAGCACGCGCATTATATAGATAAAAATAATCATAATTGTCGTTATCTATTAAGTCTCTAACTAGTTACTTTATATAAAATTCTAGGAAACTAATTTTGAATTAGGATAATTACATCATCAATTTTTAACTGATATTACATATATATATATATATATATTTTTTTTTTTTTTAAATAAGTTTTTGCTTGTATGTGTATGTGTGTGTTATCTTAATAATGTATGAGAGATAGATATAAATTATTTTTATTCAAAATTGTCCACTACAAATCGTGTTGATTTAAATATATTATTCATATTAATTATTTCAATAATTATCCACTAGATGGCGACATCACTTTTTTTATATATATATATAATTATATATATATATATGTATATATATAAACGCGAACAATTTTTCTCCACAAGAAATAATCTTCAACTGTTACATTACATTATTTATTTTCAAATAATCCTTGACAACTTTATACTTCTGTCAAATAACCTTCATACATACTTTATATCTTGATAGTTTTATTTAAAGAAATAAATTTAAATTTCGCGAAATCTGAAAACACGTACCGAGCTATTTTGTATATATATATATTTTTTTGTAAAAGGCTGAAGAATAAAATATAAGACATATACTCAGTAGAAACAGAAATAAAAGTTATTTGTGCATAAAATACATAAATTTTTTTTTTTAATTTTATTATTTTATGATTGAAAATTTCACTTAGGAATTTACATGTTTTAGACTATATATGTTTATTAATAAGAGAAAAAATTGAAAATATCACATTGTATATGTGAAATTCACTTAAAAGTTTACATATATATGAAGATGAAATGTTACGTTAATGTAGTTCTTTAAAGTAATGATTTTTGTAACTGAAACAAGTTTTCGGAGATCGATTAAATGTACTCTGTCTAAATATTTATACGGATATAAAGGAAGAATGATGATGAAAAAATGAAGCACTCCTATGGGAGTAATTAGTAAAAATTTAAAATGTGAAAGTTAGATTTAATTTTATTTACCGGAAGCTCTACTGATCAAAGTAATGCTGACATCTTTTATTATGGCAACAATATATAGAAGCCCAAGTGGGGAATATACGACACGTTGGTTAACTCTCAGTAGGAACGGAGGAGAGACGGTGAAAGAAGACAATCCATAAATGGACCTTCTGTGTACATAGTCTTGATCCAACATTGTCACTTAACCAGCAGTGAGAATGGCGACAGAGCCGCCTGAACATGGCTATGCTCTTTGTATGGTAATTAGTCTAATGGAATTCAATGTTCCTCCCATTAAGGGACTGGCTGGCCAAATGGAATTCCGGCGTTGGGGCCGAACGAGATTTGCATGGACTGTGAGGTAGACGACGATTTACTGAGACAAGACTCCGGGTGACAGCATACACGACAACTGCTTTCACTAGAAGGGTGGGATGAGTTGTCGCATCTTTCGACATACACCTGAGCGTGACGGGAGCGTTAATGGAATGATTTAGCAAGAATGTGGTCGAGAAGAGCACATTTTATGATTCGCCAAATTCTTTAAGTGAATGGATTAAAAATGGAAGAAAAATACTATCTTTCCGGAAGTGATGTTATAGCTATATTGATTATGGATAACAGATAAAAATGTTTTTATGCTCTTCCAAACTGTCGTTTTATTATTTAATTATTTTAACTTCTAATTTGACTAATTTAAATTCTACAATATTTTGAATTTTATTTTGATATGGATCATAAGTTTATATAAGCAAAAATAATTTTTTTTTTATTTGATAAAATTTTTAAGACAATTTTCTTTCTGATTTAACTAAGAAAAATTGCCCTTTTGATTTTTATTGCATATAGAATAAAAAATTTACTTATATTTTCATAGTTTGGCAAGTTAGAAATATCATTTTGTCTTTATAAAATTTAAATAACTAAAATTTTTCATTTAATGGAGTCAACTGATTTTTAAAGCCACTTTTAAAATTTTCTAATATGAAAAATATTCATTTATAAATTTGAATTATTATTATTATTATTTTAAAATTAATAATAACGAAAACAAGCATTAAACCATAATCTGTATAAAACAAATTTTAATTTAACAAACATATTATAAGGTAAAGAAAAACAAGCAAAATAATTTTGATTTTTAGTTTGATTTTTTTCTTTTTAATGAACTTTGTATAATGTAAAATTTTCATTAATATACTTTACATACGAATTAAACTTTTTTTTTTTTTTTTGCTTCAAATCTGGCGAAACATTTTAAAATTCTCTTCTAGCTACGCACATAAATTAGCAGAATATAAAATAAAAAGTTTCAAAACGGAAGAAAAATTTTAAATTTTAGATAAAAATTTTACATAAACTTATATTTAAAAAATAATTTTAAATCTGAGAAACTAAAAAAAATTTAGTTTTTAAAACTCATCGTGGAAAAATTCAATTTTTTTTTTAAATATTATAAAATATTTAAATCATTATATTAATTGCGAAATTGCGTATTTATTACATATATATATATATATATATATATATGAATTTTTAATTTAAATTAAATTCGTGTTTTATTCCTCGATTTCGAAATTAAATTTTGGGTAAAAATTAAAATATAGATTTATGACGTGGGAATAAATTAAAGATCGCTTCGTTCTGTCAAGCGACGCCTCGAATAAAGAAGATATAAAAACCAGTTCTGCGCTTTATCCAGAAAATCTAAAGTGGAAGGGATACACCAGATTATATGGCGTAACAGGCAAATAGGAATACCACTTTTTGTCTCGTTTCCTAACCAGAATGAAAAAAGGCAGATCCGTTTGTAACCTCGACTGTCATTCGTGCAGAAAATCGTATTTTTTTTTTTTCGTTTCTTCTCAACTCAGTCTCCAGATTATTACTTTTTTTTTTATGAATAAAAATTCTCATTCCCCCAGTGATTGTACGAATAGAGACTCTCAGAAACTCTAAACAAATATCCTATCGAATGGATGCGGTGGTTAAATTTAATTTGATTCCCAGAAATTGTGTAACAATTTACCATATCTTCACGTGAAAAAATAAATAAAAAATTTTTTTTCTTTCTTTAATTCCGCCACATTATCTCTATTTTTCAAGCATACAACTTCTCTTTTCCCAATTAATATTCTCTTCGCGAAAATCAACAAAACGTCGAACGACGCCGCCTTCCGAGCTAATTAGCGCCGGCGCAAGCGCAACAAAACAACATCGAGTAATTAAAGCATGTTTGTCGCATGGCAGCGGGAGTCTTGGGGGAAAAGAGGCAAAAATATCTAATCTCATTGTACATTATTAAGAAATGCTTGAATCTAATTTCTGCCTTATTCGTTGCTTAATATCCCTATCACTAATTTGCCATTGGTGTGTGAAGTAAGAAAAAAAGCAGCTAGGAGTGCACGTTTGGAGAGGACGTAATGCTAGCTCACTGCCTTAATTGGGGGAAGTAAACCCTCTAGTTACTAGGGTGCACGATCCAAAACTTCACTGAATTAGGCTCTTCTTTATCCGAGCGTCCTCAGGCAGTTTTTCTCATTCTGACAACCCATCCCTTCCATCTGGTTTGCCTAGGGCGTCGACCAGTCGTGTGAGATATCATGCTTAACGGTTTCTTAATGGTTTTTTGATGAGACTCAGCAAGCTTCGGGCGCCTTTATTTTCATCTCATTTCCTGGCTAAACCTTCTGGATAATTTCCTATCCACTCGGCGAACGACAGTAAACTCTTACCTGGACCTCCATCTATTTACATAAAGGTCTAGCAGGCAAAAATCCCGCTGGCAGGGAGGTTTATAGGTATTCCCATTATTGATTCGTAACTCGGATATTTTATGTTTAATTAAATTGAGCTAACAGCTTTCTCTCTCTTTAAAAAAAGTCAATTTTCTTTCGCAGTTATATTTACTGTAAATAACCCTTAAGTTATTTGCGTTAAAACCTTACCAGATTGGCAAAATTGTTGCATAAAGTCAGAATCTAAAAAAATTGTTTTCTAACTAAAAGATCCAAATATTAGAGTTATTACTGCGCTTACATGAAGTAACAGTATTATTTTTCTGTCTTAAAACAGTGAACAACTATTTCTTTACTACTGTTTTCGAATAACTTCCAAAACTGAGCATTGTATATTAATATTCTGGGTGAGGAGGGAAAAAATTTGGCAGTTTCTTTTAAATGTAGATATGATGCCAAAAATAAATTTTATTATTCGCAAAATATCTCTAATTTAAATACATTAATGCTTAAGATTACAAAGTATAAAATTTTTAAATTACTCTCAAAAACTGAGTTTAAGCTTTCTTTAAAGCGAGAGACGGGAATCATTTATCTGTAACAAATTCCCCAAAAAACACATTTACTGCCGAACATATCCAATCCCGCATGTTGTATATCCCACATCCTTTAGTATATCACAGGTAAAACACCTGGAAGCAAAAAAGGAGATAACGGAACGGAGATAGGACACAATTTGTTTCCTATCTCACCTCAGGTGTCCCTAGGAGGTAATCCAAGACTTGATGGAAGTAGACACAGATCAGATCAACTATACCCGCATCTCCCGGAGACACGGCAATGTTCTTAATTAAATCCATACCTACAAAACCTAGTATTAAAGCGTCATATTCAATTGGCAGACATGGGGGATGTCAAAAGTTCCATTTTGCGTCCATCTATAGATATTCCCCAGAAGTGCAATATTGGAAAGCGTTCATCAGATTAAACGTCATGTATACATGCGAGGTGTCTAAGGAGAGACCAAGGCTTAAGGGTGTCAACAGTAGACTGGGCTGTATTAATTAACAGGCTAATTAGGGTGGACGTCTACGAGGTGTCTCACTCACTCCATCGCCAATAACCCGAGTGCCAGCCACGTTGTTTGCTATGAAGTTCATAATGATTAGATGGGTGGTAGGAGGGA
>WUQG02158329.1:0-23433 GCA_011317285.2 Androctonus mauritanicus
ATGGATGTATCCACACCATGAGAACGCGTGTAAGGGTGGGTACCATAACAGAATGTTAGTGCATGCCAAAAAAAATTATTATTTGATTTGTAAATTAAAGACTTTTAATCTAATCTACCGAACTACAGAATGGACAAAGTCTTTCAAGAGAATAGTCTGCTCTTTAGCACGCTCCGCAATCGTTCTTCTTCCTTTCAGCGACGGATTCAGTGTAGAAGACAAATCTAAATGTTTCTTTCTTTCAGCAAAGACATCGATAAAATCAAAACATCAAGATTCTGATCAGGTTGAAGAATCGGAAGATTGAAACAGGAGGGCTGAACCTCGTCAATTGAATTGGCCAACGATTTCTTTCAATCTACTCGAGTAAAAAAAAAAAAAAACTAAAATAGTCTATAGTGTTCACGTAAATATTTTGTCACTACAAAGAACTCTCGATCTTCTTGGAAGATTTAATGCCACTCCCGTTGATTGTTGACATTTTTTTAAAGTGAGTAATCTATCTTTTATTAAACCTTTATCATGATCTATAGGATTATTATTATAATGCTTATATCTATAATTTTTGTGTATGGTTGGATACATGCACGCAACAATTAACTACATAAGTTAATGATAAGGCATTGAATGCAAAACGTACTTTGAAGAAAGTATAACATGACTTCCTGTTTTGGAAATTTGTTTTCATATTCTCATCACGTTTCTTATATTCTCACAAGTCTACGCATGAAGTCGTTCTTACAGATTTTTTTTTTTTTTTCTAAATTTAAGTCCAGTTTTTATGTGATTATATCTCGAAAATTATTTTATTAGGTTGCATTCCTCCTTAAATATGGGCGGATCGGGTTATAATTAATATAATGGTAGTTTATGATGTCGTTCAGTGTTAAGTGCTGTTTCAGTGTCCCGAGTTCATATGAATGACATCACGAAATTATACTATCAATTAAATTTTGTTGGCCTCCTATGCCCATTTTATATGTAAAATTTGGTAACACACGAAATCGTGTTTTTATTTAAAATAATTTAAATTTGCATGCCATTAATATAATTGTAATTTTTTAATTCTTTCATAAGAACCTCATTAAATTCTATGTTCTTTCCGAAAACATAACTTAGCAATTTACGGATTAAAAAAGTAAAAAAAACCTAATAATAATAAATTTTTAACTAAATCTTTGTATTATAAACTTTCAATGAGATCATTTTCAAACTCTTGCATGCAAATTTAAACACTAAAACTTCATAGTAGTTGAAAGAAGAAAAATAAAAAAAAGTAGTTCGTACGCAACTTGAAATCTAAGCGAACAAAAGCGATAATCTAAAAGACCATAAAAACAAATTCTTAAAAGAAAAAAGGAAAAAAAAAGTAATTAGCCAAAGAGAAAATACAAGAAAACAAATCATGCAAGACTTATAAAGCAATTTTGAAGAATTTAACAGTAACGATGCACTAAAATGTGGTATCAAGAAAACAACTCCCAACATATCACCTTTCATGGCGATTCTTTACATAAAAACTAATCATTTTATATATATATATACAAGGCGTTCTCTTTTGCTATTTGGACGTGAATGAGATAGAAAAGAAAGCAGTGAGATAATTACCCGCCATTACAGAAGCTGTTAATGACTTATCTGGCCAGCACCTGGGTTGAGAAGCAGGTGTTAATGACTCGCCTCTCTACGTAAGCGGAGAAAAGACACGATCAATTCTTCAAATCACGTCTTATGTACGTTGTACACCATCTTATAAGCGGGCACACAGGAGCATTATACAAACTTTATTTAATTAGAGGATTGTGCTATATTAAGTAGGCAAAGTTGAAAATACCAAATATACGATTTGTCACTTTTCTGCACAGCGGAGTCATCCTCTCTCTCTCTCTCTTTCTCCCTCTCTCTTCCTTATCTGGATGTTGGTTGTATTAAAGTTAATGGAATATATTTTAATTTTCTAAATTAAACTTTCGTAAACTCTCTCTCTCTCTCTCTCTCTCTCTCTCTCTAAAAGTTTTGTTTAGCTTTTATAAAATAGAAAATGCGGTTTTAAAACTTTGTATGCGTATGTCTTGGTTAGATAGTATTAATTATGTTCTTTGAAATGGCTTTGTTTACTGTTATTTTAAATGGATAATTAAGTGTTGAGGATAATTGAATGCGATTTTCTTTTTTCTTAATTGAATTAAATTTTATTATTGTCGATGGGAAAAGCGAGAGAGGGGAAAAAAATAAAAATAAAATAAGATGCAAAAAGAAAGCAAGAAAGAAACAGGAATAAAAGAAAAAAAATAATGAGAATTAACAAAATGGAAACAACGGAAAGGAAGAAAAACAAGAATTAAATTAGCATGTGCAAGATAGAAATAATAAAAAAAAAAAAACATGTGAGTTAAAAGTGAAAAACAGCAAGATAAATTTAGAAAACAGCACTTAATTACAGATAAAAACCAAAAAATACTATAAAATAGGATAAGAACATACACAGAAGAAAGAGAAATTAATATTGGCTTTAGAAATTAAATTGTTAAACTTTAAAGTTTGTTGGATATAATTTTAAAGATTCTTTGTTTATTTCTTCATTTATTCACTAGAATTTCTTCTACTACTATGGGAATAAGTGAATATGTCTCAGTTACCCCGAAATATATTCATTTATTCCTACAGTAGCAGAACAAATTCTATTACACAATCAAGAAAATTATTATTATTATTATAAATAAACCATATAATTAAGAAAACTATTTTTCTTTTAAAAATTAATTTATTTTTTAATTGTTATTAATCAGTATATTCAAATTTAATTTACTTAAAAATCGCATATTTTTTTTATTTATTTATTAAAATAATATTTAATAACACGGAATTTTCCATCAAAAGGGAAGGAAAAAAAAATACATAATTTGCCTAGGTTGAGAACCAGTATTCTCAGAAGTAAAAAACGAGAACATGTTAACCACTATGCTAATCTGTAATTAAGAACATCATTCGTATATTCAACCTATAAGGTCATGCCCACAGGAAAAAACTTCTTACTTATATTAATAATAATTTCTGAAGTCCAGATTTTTGCTTAGCAATTATTATTACTGAATATTCGGAAATTTTTGAAGTGTTTCGCTTGATAGCTTATATATTCCTGTAGGCCACACACGTTTAACAAACATTAATGTGGAGTAATGAGATACACAGGTAAGGTCAGAACAGGTCCTATAGAGCATTTGGAAAAATACGACGATTGGTTTAATAGAAGGGTACAATCTTCATACCTCCCGCACTGTACCTTTATTTAACTTTACAATGTATCATTATGTGCATCTTTTTATAAAGTAACATACTGTATTTTTTTTGCCTCGAATTTCCAGAAAACTTTCCCTTCGTACAAACTGCTTTAACTCAAGTACTCCCCGAGGATATAATTAATATTAAACGTTTTTTTTTTCCCTCTCTCCTTCCCCTCATGCTTTGAACCCGTACAAATATGTGAAAAAATTTCATGTTTTACACATAACTCTTAAATATAATTGCCATTTATCTCTACAAAGTGATAAAATTGAAGCGAGAGAAGGAGGCCCATCTGCTTGATTTTTATATTTATTTTTTGGATATTATTCTTTTGTTTTATGTTATCTGGTTTAAAGGAACATTTTCTCCGAATGGAACAATAACTTTTATTACCGCTCACACTCTCTCTCACACACAATATAATACATTTTTCTAAAAGTTTCTTCCATACATTAGTAATAGTTCAGTCATGTGTGCAGATGGTGGGCGTCAATACTTCACGGATCAACCAACAATTTTGGAAGTTTTCTTTTTTTTTTAAGTATTTACCATTGAAATAACTAAATGTCAATATTTGTCTCTCGTATTTTTATGATCCTTAACAATTTTGTATGCTGTTATAAGCTTGTAACACCCATATACGATTTTTCTCAGAAAGTTTTTTTTCAAATATTTGCTAAGTGTTTAACGTTTATTTGGAAGATATTTTTATTTTTTATTATTATTACTAATTTCTAGGAAAAAATGTACATTTTCTTTTATTTACATCTCCGAGAATTTACAAAAATATTCGCTTTAATAAGCAGTAACTGGATAAGTATCGCAAATAGTACTTGTTGTTTGGATTCTTAAATTATACTCTTAAAAAAATTGTTTTTTTTTTATTTTTAGAGAAAAATAAATAATAGAAAAGCAGAATAATTGAATATATTATTCGCGTGCCGTAATTTGATTACCTTTATAGGAAAATGACAATAAGAGGAAGAACAAAGTAGTCAAAGCAAACGGAAGCAAATGTAATTGAAGACAAATCCTAGGAATATCCAACATAATCGATTCAGATCCAATTAAAGTTCAGAGTTACATTCTAAGTAATCAAGTGTTAGGAGAAAATAGCTTTACTGGCAGAAAAGGAAAGGAAATTTAGAAACAAAATTTTGGACTCTAATTAAAGATAAAGCAGTCCAACTGGAAACTAGTACCGTTCCTTCATCAGTCTATTAAGACTTAAATCAATTCAATCAAATTTTGTTAGGGACCTTTTATCGATCAAAATTTCACTTTTTTTTTTCTTCTATAGAAGGTCAAACTAATCTTAAAATATTTTGGATTAAAATAATGATAAATATTAAAAAATTTTACTGGATATACAGTTAAGAATTTTTATTTTTACTATACTAAAAGTTTGTAAACCTTTAAGAACGTTATTAATTTAAAACCTTTCAAAACATAAATGATAAATTTTAGGATATATTAAAGCTCATGACAAATAAACTTATCAGAATCTTCTTAATATTAATGACTTCGGTTTTAAACTTTTTTTAAAGCGTTAATGGCTTAGCAAAAATGGTAGTGATAAATAAAAAAGAGAGAGAGAGAGGGAAAAAAACGTCGTATGTAAAAAAAAAAAAATTACAAAAGTGGCCAAACAATCATTCCATTGTTGTATCACTCCCCAAAGGATATCCAAACAAGAGAATGAACACAAATTAATTATCCACGTCCCTGCAAAGTAAAATAGGGATGGGTAGTAGGCCACCTACTGATAGATCCGGCAGTCGTGTGGGGGAGTCGAACACACAAAGGAAAGCAAAGTAGGCCGTTTTCAATACATTCATAGAATAGCAATATGTAGAAGTCTTTATAACTTCCGAACCGGGGGTCAGAGGTCGTTTTTGGCTGGCGAATTTTGACCTCTACTTTCTTGAATAAACAGGAATAGTTGTGTACAACTTGCATGTACATATTTTATCACGGTTATTATACATCTCTTATGTTAAACCGGTTAAGAGAAAATAAAGTTAGTTATTGTCATATACAACCACAATAGAGAATGGAAATCTTTTGATGGGTTCTCTTTACATAAATAATCCCAATGATCATTTTTCGACTTTTAAATACCCGTAGTTTCAAAATTTATATTTAATTTTAATCTATTTAATGGTGATTTAATTTAAGTCCTGTCTCTGGTAATTGATGTCTTGATAATTTTGTTAGTTTCCTATCGATGTGGACAAGAGCTTGGAAATTCAGACTGATTAGTAATAGTTAATGAGCTTTTAGGTATCGTTCCACGCTATATACAATATATTTTAAATAATTTGTGAATTATTTAATGGAAGGAAGCTTATGTGAACTAATTTTAATTACGTTTTATAATTTTATAAAGTTCTTTAATTGATTATATGCAATGGAATTATCCACGAGTTGTTTACGAGTGAATGGCTTCGATAATTTTCAATATATCGCGAAAAATAAACTTTGATCACGAAATTCCGAATTTTATATTAAAATTCGAAGTATAGGATTAAAGAGTAAGTCGATTTTTTTATTTATATTGATATGAGAGTAGTTTCTTTACTAAGTATTCATTTAAAAAAGAGGAAATGATGAGAGTTGAATATAATATTGAGAAATCCATCTCTTGAATATATGTTATAAGGAATAAAAAAGAGAATTAAGTAGAAAGATCCAGCAGAAAAGTAATTACAAGAAGAAGTGATTCGTGATAAGTATATAGGATGCTACCGGTTTATTACTGTATATCTTATTACAAGTTTCATTGATGTTACAATAAGTTAGTAATGATGTTCTCTATTAATACTTTTTTTGATATTAGGAGTAAGTTAAATAGTAATATAAATCTGTCATATATCAAAATGTAATTTTTTTGAGAAGTTAACAGTGGAGTACAAGATAGAAAATTATATTAAATGGCTTTCGGTTAACAGAGATCAAAATGTAAAAGTTTTTGTTTTTCACTTAATTTATTACTTCTCTCTTTTTTTATTCAGTTTTTTTTAGTTATCATTTCATAAAGTAAGTAGAAGATGCGAAAAATGATCTAATGGAAAGATAAGAAAAAATATTTTAAAGAAAGTAAAATATAAAAATTATATATATATACTGTATTTAGAATTCTTTACTTTCTACTGCCTCCAGTACGAAAAATTTAGAAAATTCACATAAAATAATTGAAAAATAATAAGAATAAAACGTGTTATATCTCAATAAGTCAATGCATAAATATTAAAAATTGTCTCACTTGTTAATATAATAAATTATTTTTGCCAGAGCCTGAGAAAGATGAGATGGGCCTGAGCTAGTCACAAATGTGAGGCCCTTTCCCATTCCAAAAGCCATAAAAATATGTGAATAAAATCAATAAAATAAGCAAAAACAGATTTTTCACTAATGAGATTTTTAAATCACATCATATCGTGTTTTACATGAAACACTAAATTTGTTTGTTGGTTTCAATGTTTGTTGATTTTCCAGCATCCATATCTAGATCATTTGACGGATCAAATGACCTAGATATGGATGCTGGAAAACCAACAAAAATGGCATTTGCTATCTTTACCATTATTAAAAACTCATTTGTTTATAATATAACAAATTTTATATTACTGCATCATATATTAACTGATTTATTTTGTTTACTCTGCTAGACATCTTCTAGTTAGGCCTGATAGTAACTGTAAGATAATAGTTCACACCATGGTTCACATATTAATGAAATTTTAATAAAAATAAAAATAATTACCACAAAATTATAAAAATTCTGTTTTAATATCAAAATAATTTTCCATTTATTTTTAAAGAATACAAAAAATATGTTTAAGAAACTTATTTTTAGTTCGATCTAATTTTTCTAGTTAAATTAAGCACTTTTAAGTTTTTTTGAGGAGAAAAATATTCCATGCAACACAATAAAGATTCTTTAACATAAAAAAAAATGTTTACTTTAGCTAAAAATAATTCTTTAGCTGAAATAAGACTGGGTTTAATTGTAAATCCATTCAGAGAAAGTAAAGCTGAAGAAAGATTATATAGAGCAGGTTAAATAATACCTTACTTGACAGAAACGTTCAATCAAACTGTAACTAATCAAGAATAGCTTCTACACACTAAAATAGGCTTTCTATTCTCCATAAAACTTTTTAATTCTTGTTGATATCCGTTAAAATCCTTTTTAAGTCATCAGTTGCAATATTAATGCATCAATGTCAAAATGTTCCGACCCAGGTTATGGTTAAGGATACAAAAATTGGAAATTGTGATTTAAAACTCGTTCTATACAGCAATTATTTTAATACTAAAAGTTGTCTTGATTTTTTTTCCTTTTTATATATATATTCAGAATTAAGTTCTGAAGATATTTTTAAACCGCTATTTTTCGTATAAAAAATGCATATTTTGTAATGCAACCTGAGTGTCTCGGTAAATCAAGTTTTATGCAATGAGTCACTTATCACCAAAAGTTTTTAAGGAAACTTAACGTATTAAATTTCCATTTTTAGAGTTTACTAAGTTTTAAAATATGAAAAAGGTTGCTTTATTATTGCTCGAACAGAACTACTGAATCTTAAACTCCTCATGGAGTAAGTAAAAGTCTGAAAGAAAGAAAGAATAACTTTATTGCAATTTTTTTTTATGTTTTAAAAAAAGCTTTTTAAAAATTAGTTTATGAAGTAAAAAAGTACGAATTTCGAAAATTTTAATCCTTAAAGTAATAAGGAGATGTAGGAATAATGGAATAACAAAAGAAAATTGATAGAAGCATAATTAACAATACTTTTAATGGTTTTTTACTTAGTAGTATTTCTGATTGTAGCCAATCAAACTAAATCACTCACCGAGATTGCAGCAATATAATTATTATTATTCTTTAAAGTGCAAAAGGAGCGATTCTATCATCTACCGCCGCTAGTAATATTTTGAAGAAGCAAAGTAGGTAATGGAAGTTGACAGAGAACTTGCTAACTCAGCAGAACTACCGACAACAACTATCGAACGATACACTAATAATAAGAGAACGAAGATATTTAGAGACCAAGGAGGAAAAAGAAAAAAAAAAAGTAGTAGTATAAAGTATGGAAGCAAAAATGATGATCAAATGTTTACCGAGAAAATCCTCCAGACTAAAAATATGATTGAAGAGTAAATGCAGTACGTGTAGTAGTAAAATTTGACTGGATTGACCGCGTTAAAAAAGCCTTACACGTCTTCTACTTGCAGTGCAGCATCAGGAATCTCAGTTATCCATTGTGCTACATTAGAGTGAAGTGCCAGCACTTCTTCCTGAGATTCACAGCTCTGTCGAATACCAATAATTCTTTCGACTCTCGCTACCATCCATAAATAGCAGAAAGGAACAAATAATGAAAGTCGTGGTTAAAATTTTACTATATACGAATAGCTTTATTTTGAAATTTTTACAACTGATAAACATTTTCAACCCTTTGAAGAGAATATTACCGGCACTGAAAAGTCGTATTTTAGAAGGAAGGAAGAAAAAAAATCAATTTATATGTTCTTGCGCCACTTTCTTTAGCGAATAAAAATCATTTTAGAATTCTATAAAGTATGTATTTTATATATACTGTATATAAATATTTTCTTTTACGAAGTCTTCAGCATCGAATCGAAAATTTATCAAATAAATTACCAAACATGTTTACTTTTTATATATTTTTTAAGCAAGTAGAAAAATAATTCGAACAGAAAATTGCTTAAATATTTTTAAACTTTTACTGATAATTTAATTATATAAATTTTAAAATTTAATAATTAAAATATTAATTAATTAATTTTCTGACAGGTATGTGTATATATATATACACATTTATGTTCGAGTTTCCATTAAATTTTAAATTAATCTGATTTTCTGTAGAGCATAAATATGGAAAAGAAAAAAAAAGGAAAAAGAATTTTGTTTTCCCTTCTGATTAATTTGAATTATTAATAAATCACTTGAAAATTTTTATTAGTCTTTAGTTATTTTTAGCAGTTAATTAATATTTATTCATTTGATGTTTCAATTTCTGTAAATTAATGACATCAATGAGATTTTTGTATTGCTTTCTCTTACTTATTAAGGTACCGAAACGTCGACTTAGTAAATCATCGCATAAAGTAGGTTATATACATAGTTTGGTTTTGTTGGCTTTTTAAAATTTTGTGTTGTATTCGCAGTGTCTTGGGAGAAATTACGGGATGCACGTATGTAATTTTGAATATAAATGATATTTTTCGCATAGAATAGTTCAACTAAGACATAAATATAAAACTCGGACAAACGAATTCGCTTTCTTTTTTTTTCCTTTCCTTCTCACGTAGAAGACAAAATTTTTTTTCTTATTGTGAAGAAAATTTTGTTCTTTTTTTTTATAATAGAAGGATTGAAGTAGAAAAGTAGACGAGGAAACAGAACTTCCTGCACGGGATCAAAATAGTTTTTGTAGCGAACAAGAGAAATGATTAAAAGAATTAGAGAGAAAAAATAAATGCATTTCAGGAGGAACAAATAAATTTTTAGAACAGTACAATTTAATAAATATTATTTTTTTTTTTATAGAAATATAACTTTTTTGAATATAAATCTAAGTAAACAAATTTAAATACTTTTCTCATAGGGATGCAATTAAATAAGTTTTTTACATAGGAAAAGCCTTCGTAAATATTTTTTATATAGGAATTCAACAAAATAAATACTTTTGCATAGTAATAGGACTAAACAAATATTTTTTTGCATAAAAAATACAACATAAACAAAGCTTTTTAATAGGAAAACAAATAAATAAATATTTTTTTTTATACGTGAATGCATTAGAATAAAAGCAATTTTTGTGACTGGAAGCAATTTTCATAGACAGAAACTCAGATAATTTTCTTATCTTTATAATAAATTCATAAATAGAAAAGATTTCAGTTCTTCTCTCGACCGAGATAAAAAAAGAAGAAAAACTGAAGACTACTTAGTATTCAGTCCATTATGTTACCACTTCAGACATTATCTCTATCGTAGATCTAAACCGCAACGCCAAAGGAGGTTAGTAAAGTGACTAAATGCTGTCGCCCAAACTGTCCACCTCGTGCAGGCAATTTATCCATTTGGACCACTTTGCCCTTGGCACGAAATATCGAAATTTCCAATAGGCACACAGGTGCTACAAATTCCACACCTAACATGTTCATTAATAGACTTTTTTACGACTGTAATATAGAATGCTATGCAACACTTCTGTAATATAGATGCTGTGCAAAACGTCACCGATTGGATGTCATAATTGTCGTCCCATTTTGATTGATAGTTTCTTGCAAATCGAAGAGATGTCCCTACTTTGTCAGTCTCTTCTCACCTTCGGGGTGGATCCTGTCCTTCTCTTTTAATTCTATCTGGCTCAAATGGGATAAATTACCCGTTTGCACTTTCTATATGACAGTAATAGCCTACGATAGATAGATCTTTACTCATTATTAATACGGAGGTTCAAATACCAGAAGCACTTGCTACCTTCCTAGTGAGTGGACTTATCAAATTATTCTGTATCGCTAGTCTATGTTTAAGGTTTTAAATCGTGATCGCTACATAATAAAATGTATTTAATTAGTGCAGCATTGCATTGATAGATAATTATAGAGGTGATATTATGATTTTATTGTTATATTGGTTCCCGTTAATTATTATTATTATTATTTTTTTCTCTTTAACGTGTAAGATAATTTAGTAATCGATATTTTATTTGATATGTCAAAAATTTTTCTAGATAAAATTTATAAGGTCTCCGAACTTGAATTTTTATGACTTCTAGTTGGATATTAGATATCCATGGAGCCTTAATGAGTCATAAGTGTAGTTCTTTAATATTGAATGAGTCTTTTATTATCTATTCTAATAAATTATTGACTTATAACGAATAAATCTTTCGAATTTAGTCTATGGCCTTCAATGATCGCAGCAAGAAAATCTTTCAAGTTTAACCTTACGAAATCAGGAATCTTTGGATCCAAATTCGATTTCAAATTTGACGTTTTGTTTGTTGATGTAATTTTTTCTTTATTTTTGAGTGATATTACCTGATTTTCAAGGGTAATTTTGAGATGCTTCTATGATAAAATAAATTCTCCTTAAGATAATTATTTTGGAGATAAATTTCAAAACTTGGCAAGAAGGTTACTACTTAAGTAACACCAGTGATAAGCAACCAAGCTCAACTTAAGTCACGTGACGCAGATTTACTTTCCCGAAGAGGATTATGTAAAGTAGGAGAGACCAGTGAGGTACATGGTCCATTTGATGCTGACTTTGTTAGAGGTTCGTCAGCGAGATCCGAACTAATGGGGCATACAAGTAGAACGTAATAGCGCAAACACCATTCCCCCACTCTTTAAATTCCACAGATTTAAAGTAGAACTAAGAAAAGACTAACACGACAAAGTCGTAAATTGGTAAGATTAGTTGATTGCCCAACAAGAATTTGCAAGAGTTAAGACAATAATGGGGTTGTTTCCGCAAAAATAATGGATTTGTTTATCTAACCTAAACCATACCACTTAAAATTTTACTGCATATTTTTAATAATTCAAAAAGATCATAATATTTAGAATTTTATTTTTATACTTTAAAAATAAATCCGGATATACAATACGTGACTAGTAATAAATAATCCTACTAAAAAATTAAAGAGGTGGAAAGAAGGAAAAAGGGAAATTTTGGCAAAAGAGAAAGATTAAATTAAAACGTGCAGAAGAATTAACTTCGACGTGTAAGATATTTTTTTTTGAGCCTATGTATTCTTTTTAGGAAGTAAAATTTTTTTTTTCTTTTTTTTATTATTTTTCTTTATAAAGTGCCACCTTATTTCTGATATCAAATCGCTGAAGTGAAACTTTCTACCCTTTTATTTCCTTCGAGTGTAAAGATTTTAATTAAGAGCTAGCTAATTGATTTTTGGGTGGGTGGGAAAACTAGGAAGATGCTTCTAATTTGAAAGCTTATAAGATCGACAGATGGGAAGAAGGGTAGGAGTTTTTAAATCTGCAAACCAATCGATGTTAATGCATTAATGGACGAGTTATAATTTAATATTTGATCCATGCTTAGATATATTTAGGAAGAGTCTAAAGATAAAAAGATAACGTAGACGTAACAAAAGCTACGATCTCAGAAAGATAACGTCTCCAACACGGTTCTGGAAGAAAATATGCAACACAGAAAAACAAGTTAACTTGATAAAATTATTTAAATAATGTATAGATTAACATGATGCATGGTATTATCTGTAAAAGAATATAATGCTGGCTATCGTGTTAATTAAGCGACTCATGAATAAATTTTTCATTAAAAAGTAAACCGTTACGCACTTAAAACTGCATTTTGCCATTAATGTTGAGGCAATGAGATAACCTCTAGATAATTTTCAGATAAAAATCCTAAATAGTTAAAAATATTTTTCTTCTCAAAGATAACAGAATTTAAAGATAAGTAAGATTTGTATAGGCGTTGTTTTTTTTTTTTTTTACCTTTCTTTTATTATTATTTGCTTGAGTGGAAAATTCGAGATAAATAAAAGATAAATAAATAAATTCGCAGTAAATTTTAAGTAGATAAAAATCACATCATAAAATTTATCTTTCCTAATCATTTTTTAGAATCTCTTTAAGCTAATGATACTGGATAAGGATATATAGAAAAAACACATAAAATAATTATCCAGATGATATATTATAGATGAATATAGGTCTATATTAAAAAAAATTTTGGAAATTGTTTTTATAAACACAATTTTTATTTTGATCCCATATAAACAATAAAATCAGATTATCTATCCATGAGATAAACATAAATATCAGAATTATCTACAAAAATACCAAATTTATCGCCATTTTGCACAAGCATAAAGTCTGATATATATATATATAATTTTTATTTTAGTAATCTAAGCTTTAATAATTATAGATAAATATTAAACATTTTCGAAAATATATCTACAAAAATGCACAATTGTTAATGCTATGTATCTGTATAAAGTATAGTATATTTAATCATAGATAAGTATTTTTATAATAGGAATTATCTTCTCAAATTATCTTTAATGGCAGCTATAAAATTTAATTGTTAATTTTTATATTTTGGAATTTAGATAACAGATAAATGGACGAATTTAACGTTTTATATTCTTATTTTCCACTCGAATTTCTTCTTCCAAAAAAAAAAAAAAAATATCAAGAGAAAGATTACACTTTTCAATCAGTCTCGAAAAGTAGTTTACGCCTTACCAAAAAAATGAAATCATTAAATGTTTATATAAAAGTATATGCTACCTGAGTAAAGTAAAAGTTCATAAATGAAGTTGCCAGTAGTAAACGTTAATGCGACTAAATTTAGGCCCTATACTAAATTTACCTTCGGTTTATTTACACTCAACGGGTTTTACTGCGAAATTTAATGTTTCACTTTAAACTTATACGTTTACGATCTTGATATTAAAGAGGTAATAGAAACATACGTTTATAGTTTTATTAATATTGTAAACAAAATTCACTTCATTTATCATTGTTTTAATTACGAATTTTTTTTTATTTTTAATATTCATCTTCACAGAAAAAAAAAACAATAGTTATAAAGTTAGATTTATTTTCGACTTTTTTATTACCGAAATAAATTATTTTTCTAAATTAAATATAATAAATTAATTTTAATAATTAAATTTATAGTCTAATGACGAATTTTTATTGAAATTAGTAAAATAAAAATAGATTTTTATGCTTAAAATTAACTGAAGGAGGAATTAATTTTAAAACTTCTTGATACTGTCGATAGGAACTTTCTCTAAGAAAAAAAAAACTTACTGATTTTTTTGGGGGGTGTCTTTAATTTTCTACTTAATCAAAACTTTCATATAATTCAGAATGTGACAATAATTGATAGAAAAATCGTTTTTATCTCGATTCAGTCAGTTTTGTTGCAATCGATTCGAACGTATCGGATCGTCCGAATCGACTTGTGATAGGATATATGAAAAGGATAATCGATTTTTGATACATACTACACTTATCAGAATCCTATAAGTTCGCCATTATTTATGTCCGGAAACTTTTAAATAGACGTTAGGATAATTAACTAACTTAAATCACTCTTCGATCTGTTTTTAAATAAAATTAATTCTTGAGCATTGACTTGTTACCGAAGTAGCATTTTCTGCGATAAGATGTGGAAATGTCACTTTCCTCTAGTAATATTTTGTTGTTGATAAGTTGAAATATGAGAACGGTAATTACGCAGACTTAAAGTCATTATTGCTTTAAACATTTATGCCTTTCATGCTAAAAGATATTTTATATCTTGCTATTCTTCTGCGGTATAAATCATTATTCATTTTTTTTATTTTTTATCTTATTTTTATTTTTACAATCTGGAATATAGATTTGAGTTTTTTAGTTACAAAACAATTTATTGAAACCTTACTTATACAGTTATAAACCAAATTTAATCCAGTAATCTTCAATCTATAGCTTGGCATTTAACCTAGACAAGATCCATTTTATGAGTACTTTCTCTTTCTAACTAGTTACTTTATAGCAATAAAATCCGATTTTCTCAATATATAAGCTCAGCAGCATCCGAAAATTCTAAAGGTACTGTATACAACATTCTTTACTTTTTATCAAACAGGAAAAAAACAAGATAGAAAGAGACAGAAGAGAAGGAGAGAAGCCAAACATCCAGAGACATCTCTTTTCTTAGAAACTTATCAGACACAAATTAAAATTGCAAGGAAGACAGCCTTAATAATAAATTCATAAAGATCATCTTTACTTAATTAATCCTTACTGATTAAAACTAAAATAAGATTCTTTCTCACGAATAAATTCCTTCTACCTATTAATTAGCCTTTTATTATATTCCATTATTTAAGCAAGAGTAGATAACTGAACGAAACTCTGTAATTACTTACTTTTAATTACCTGTAATGTTATTCCTAGTCCAATCATCGTAATTTGATCTAGAAGGCAGGTTAAAAAATTTTCTAAATAAGCATAATAGCCCGCATTCGACATAAATTTGAAGATGACATTAAGAGATATGTTAAGAATGGTGAGATTTTAAAGTTATAAATATTTATCTTCAATAGATTTATATCTTTTGTTTAGTAATAAAATGGGAATATTTCTAAGTAAACATTGTATGCAAATCGATCGATACTTCTATAGTATGATAGATATTATTATTATCAAGGTAGCAGTAATAATAATAGGAATGCAAGTCGGATGTACACAGTTATTGATTGCTTATAGTGAACAGGATTTTGAACAATTTTAGATTGGCAACTCTTCATTTAATCGCTTGAGAATCTATAATTATGATTTAGATTGGAGTTATTCATTATAGCTATTAGATACTACACAACTAATCTAAGTTAGATATAATAACAGTTTTTAGAAAAACTTTCTTTTAGATTTTAAGTGGGATTGCAATCAAAATTCTTTATTTTTTTCTTTTTTTTATTGAAGGATGACTTCGGAATTCGAACAATATCGATAGAAGAAGAGAATGGTTCATAACAGAGATAAACCTTCCAGGAGATCTACTTTTGTGACGTTATCTGCAGAAATGTCTGCCAATGTTATGCCCAACAGCGTGGATGCGATGACATGCTGTCGATAACAATTTTATGTCCTTTGACCCTTCGCTTGACCTCCACTCACCTACAGAGCTTCTTAATTGAATGAATGCTTTATCTTTTCTTTAAGACCAATCTAGATAAAGAGAACGATTCTCTCTATCTATCCAGTTCTAGGTGCAGAATGAAAGAAGAATTCATTTTTGCTTCTTCACTCTCCCTTTAATAAATTGATTTCTTTTCTCAATCGATACTAGTTCATTTCGCTTCAATTTTCACCATTCAAAGGTTATCTAACTGAAAGAAAAAGAAGAAACTACTTAGAAATATTAGTACTCCAATAAGTACTTTAATTATAACTCACTTTTTTGCTATTTTATGCAAAAAAAATGCAATTTTATTTTTTTTTAATTTCTATATATCATTTGGAAGATTAAAAAAAATCTGGAAAAAAATTACCAATTTCTTTTAATTAGTTTAAGTAAACGAAGATAACTACTGAAAAAATCAGAACAGCTTTTTCAGGAATAAATGCAATTTTCTTAAAATTTTATGTACTAATCTCACATAACAGACTTAAATAAATTGCTCACTTATGTTTATAATATTAAAAATTATTCACTATATTAATCTTGATATTTTAACCATTAATAAAATGTGAACAAAAATCTACTCTACTATTAATTATTGATTTACTCTTTCAGGAATGAATAAATTAAAGAAAATTGCTTGTAATATCTACGAATTTTTCTTTAATATTGAATATCAATTGTAACATGATTTTCAATATAGAAATATCAACAAGTGGTTAGAATATCTGGAGCTAGCAAGAAGAAAATTGGGCTTAGTGAAACTATAAAGAATTCTATTCGCTCACCGGAGGGGATTTTTATGTCTGTGTCATTGTCGAGTTGTACCAGACAGAAATTTCACACTTACTCTAACAACAAATCATTGTATAACATTGATGGCCGAAGAGACGTCCTCTGTAAATCATACTGCTAAACTCTAAATGATTTTCGTTCGAACCTCGCCCCTTTACACAATAGGATCTCGTTAACTGCAGACATTTGTTGGGATATTGGGGAAGAGGGTCAAAGATAAGGGGAAGTGCATTGTGTTCACCGTATTCTTTGTCTCACTACTTCACATGGAGAGAAATCCATCAACTACCTGTCAAGTTATTCCCTTATCCTCCAACAATTTCGATCGAATTTCGAATTTCATTTATAAACTTTATCACGTTCGTCTTTCAACCGATCTACTAATTTATTTATTTTTCTAATTATAGAGTTTCCAAAACCCATTTAGTATACTCCCCTTTCGAACGTCTCTCGATGACTTGAGAAAAAAAAGAGTTAAAAAAAATAATTTTTTTTTATACGTACTGCACAAAAAGACTTAATTAAGCGGGCTAACTGCCTTAACGTTTTTTTTAAGCTTTGAAGGGACTATCCAAAGCGAAGGGAAATGTTCCACTTCTACAAACAGGATTTTCATAGATTACGTTTGTTTCCTCAACAAAAAAAACTTACCCCGAATCCCCTCTTTTATGTTAGTTTTAGGTTAGAAAAACGAAAACAACCCAATCACACATTGTTTTTATTTTCACAGTGACTAAGAATCCCTACAGAAGCCCCCTTTCCTGCTAATGAATAAGAAAAGCATAAGGGATCACTTCCAAATTACAAACTCTTGCTAATTTTCAGATCTGGAATACTAGACAGAGAGAGATTTTCAATAAGATTATCACTGGAGTTTCCATTAAATTCTTCAAGTACAGTTCAAGGCTAAATCTTCAAAGTATGTGGGTGTGTCGAAAATTCGAACAAGCTGATGAATACCAATGCGGTTTGTGTTTGGCATACAAGGAACAAGTCGATCCATTTAGTAAATGATCTATATTGTTGGTAAATTTCGCTTGATTACTTACATCATAACAAAACGTGGAGTTGAATGCACCATCAGCCTTCAGGCTAACAATCAATGAACACACACATACATATATATATATATATATACATTCCCTTATTGATTTGACTAATAAACATATTCTCCTAGTTCTTTTTGTAAGAATGAATTTAGGAAAATTTGCATCTTCATCAAATTTAAGTTTTAAATTCCTTAAATAAATAGAATAATACATTATAATGTGTTCAGTAATATTAATGATTTTAGTCTCTCTTGAAAATTTGAAATTATAATAACAATAGAATATTATTAAGTAGCTTATATGCTTAATTAGAAGGATGTCCCGACTGCATAAACACATAGATTTACAAACACAATCAATATAAACTTATAAAATTTTGTAAACATTTTAAAATATTATAAAAATTTTTATATAGTTCTGCATTGTTTACTGGGCACAAGAAAATTTTTGATTCGTATAAAATGCTCCATATTTCATGCAGATAAAACAGATTTAAGTCAAAAGTCTGATGGAAACGTCATTCCATTCGAGCAATGAATAATAATACTGGAAGAAGAAGAAGAAGAAAAAAAAGTAATATATCGAAAAGTTAGATTCTTAATAGCAAATTTAGGAAATGCTTTAAAATATTCACTAAAATTAATTTGAATGAAATATCAGAAAATGTGAAAAGAAAGAAAATCTAGTCAAAATGATAGAAAATACGTAATTTCCATAAGGATCAAAAGATACGTTTGTCATTAAGTAAGAGAAAGCTGCTGTAGCTTCAGATAGAAAAGTCTCGAGAGGAAAACTGTCATCAAGTAAAATCGGATTGATCTTGTTCTTGAAGAAATAAATATCTGTGACGGAACGAACGTATAATCCTCTTTCCTCAGATTGCCTCACAAGAGAAACAAGCTGGCAAATTGCACAGATTGAAATTATTCGTTCTCCTCTCTTTCTATCTGATTTGTAGAGATAACGACATTCTTAGAAAAGTTTAAACTTCTTTCTTCTTCCTTATAAATAATTCTAATGGTTCTGTAATTAAGAATAAATTTGAAAATTATTACTTTTTAACAATTTTTTTTTAGTTTTTCTTTTTAGTAAACATCCAAGAAGCTTATAAATTGATTCACTTTAAAATAAATGATTATTAATGTAATACATAGAATAAATTATATTTTATCTTCTTTTATTTTTTAACTTGCAAAAATGTTAATTGCTGAATATTTTAAATTATTTTTTATATTTTTTATTATTTTTTTCTTAAGTATTTTTAAAGATTTTTGTCGGCTTAATGTAAATTTTATTTTTATTTTTCTTTAAAGAAAAAAAAAAAACGTCGAAAGAAACGTTTGTTTCTTTGCGTTTTATTAAAAACAAACACGTTGATGAAAAGAAAAAAAAGTTTTAACGCATTATTCCCGTTTAAAAACCATTTAAAATTTTTATATATATGTATTAAAATTTAATATTCACGTCTACAAGACAGAAAATATATATTTTTAACAATTTCAATAAGAAAACCCTTTAAAAATTCGTAAATACACGGTTTATAAATATTTATTTAGAAAAATTGTAGTAGTTAATAAACTGTATATTAATTTTGATATATTCAACAAATATTTGAAAATTTGATGGTTCCATAAATATCAAATTAAATTTTATTAAGACGTCATACACTACACCATAATAATTTTTTTTTCTTATATATATATATATGAGACATTATTTCGTAGGCACAGGAAATGAGATTTTTCTGCAAAATTATTTCCGTAATTTATTTTGGGATGAATATAAATTAAATTTACACCAAATTGCATGAAATACATCAAGATAAAGTGAAAAATGATTAAAAATGGCGAACAGTCTACAAGTAAAAAGCACATAACTCATTACTTCTGTTGTCTGTCTAGAGATTCTAGAAAGCATTTTCTTTTATAATGATTTCATTCACTTTCGCACCAATTCTTTGCATTTTCTCTCTCATTACAAACATTTTATTGATATTTAAAAAAAAAAAAAAAAAATTCGAGAAGAATAATTTTCCGTTTTATTCAATTAAATTTAACAAAAAGAAAACGGGGAAAAACATTTTTAAATCTAAATGTTATTTTTATCCCCACAAAAGCTTTCGTCGTAAATATTTTTTTTTTTTTTTTTTTGCAAATTATATAAATTGTTACCATTAAAGAATAAGATTAAAATAAAAATATTTAAGATATTTTATATATTTTCGAATATTTTGTGGTAGCCTATTGAAGAAAAATAAATTAAATTTATTTATTTTTTTTCTTTTTCTTTTAAATAATTTAAAGTGTAAGCTATTCATATAATAAATATACATCTACAGTAATAAAAATACATGAAAATCTACCTTACTTTAATTTCCATATAGAGTTATCAGTTATTTATCCTTTCACTAAGGCGAAAAAAGTTTAGGAATAATTAAGATAAGACGACAAAGTTGTAAAGATGGAACCAGATACGGTTTGTTATTTTAAATATCCGAAAACTGGTCCAGGAGAAGAAATTGGGGTGGTGGTAGTCATCTATACAGCAAGTGGCAGGGCAGGATCCTTCACCATCTACGTCTCCGCCCTAACCGTTTGTTATTAAGGGGGCTAAAAGGACTCGTCCCCTTTTTTTACTTCAGTGCATACACAATTCTGTGCTCATTTGCTGCTCGCTGCTGGCATTTGACGGCTGCATGCTATAATTATGTTAAATAGGGGGTACACCCCTATCTGCCCTTATCCCCCAGGCCGTGACTTAAGTGTTAGACGAGCCCCCTTAATGATTATCCCCTGGAATTGGCTTTATCCCCCAAAACTTTGTCTCTCTCTCTCTCTCTCTCTCTCTTTGATGCATTTCTTGTTCCTTATGGTTTCTATTCAATTACTGAATTGAATACAATCTTCTTTATTCTTATCCATTTATTGTTCATGTTTGCGTGTGTGGGTTTCAAATTTTGTTAATGCGTATCGAAAGAAAAAAAATATGTGATGGAAATCGCCGAACAGTCGTTTGCTTAATAAAAGAATATTAAGAAGATTTAAAGCTTCTCCCTACTTTTGCATCTCTATTATGATTTCGGAGCGCATTTACCTCCTTACTTATTAGTCCTCAAATACAACCGTAAAAAAATTTCTGCTCTTTCATACAACTTTTGGATATAAATAGAGATAAATGTTTCTTGTGCAGCATGACTTAAAACCTTGCATTAATTTTCTATTAGACGAATGGACTATTACACGAAAAATTTTTCTTTCATAACGTTCTAATTCGGATATACTACATAGGCCTATATATATATATATATTTAAATAATTAATTCATTAACCTTAAACTTTCATTAAAATTTTCCAAGTTATTATACGCAATAATCCACTTATCTTTTAATCTACTTAAAATTTTCTATACGTATGCTATTAGAGTAATAACACGCTTTTGTACTTCATTTATGCCGCCTTTATTAATATAACATAGCAAAATTTTAACTCGGCTCGTCAAAATTTCATTCCGGATTTTTATTTTATTTATACAGCAACATTTTCTACTCAACTTTATCAAAAAAAAAAAGGTAAGTCCCAGTAAATTACTTTTAAGCTACCTTTTTACTTTATTTATTATAATAGAGTAAACTACACATTTTATCACTCAAATGTTACTTTAGAAAGCATTTGTCGTTATAGTAGAAATATCGAGAAAGTTAAATATTTAACGATAAGAAATTTTTTTCCTTCGAAATTTTATGATTTTTATTTTTTTTTTCGTTGGGGAATATAGTGTGTAATACCGTTAAAATGACTTTTAAGTTAGGGAAATTTTCGAATAGTAATAATAATTTTTTTTTTCCTTCTTGTTTTATTTTTATTAAATTTAATTTTAATATTTATTTTGATTGATATCTGATAAAATTGAAAATAACGTAAAGGATAATTTTCGGATAAAAAGGATATTATGAAATTTAACCGTGACGTAACATTGATTTTCTTTTCCATCTTTGACATAATGGGTTGAGACGTAACTGCGAAATGTAAAAGGAAAATCTTTCCTGACATTATTATTATTTTTATAGAAATTCTGTATTAAATTATATCTGACAAGAAAATAAGGTTTATTTTTACAGTAGTTCTTACTTTTATATTGTTTTTTTATCCCCCACTTTTTTATATATATATATCCATTTTTTTCCAGAAGAGTAAAAATATGTATACTATATACATATTACTGTATGTGAAGATATGTTAATTAATTAAACAAGGGCGTATAAGGGAGAGGATATATTAATGCGGATCTATCAACAATGCAACTTCTTGTTTTTTAAGCAAATGAGACTTTTGCGTGTGAATCAATAAAATCTGTAAGATCGGCAGGTTATGTTTAAGTCGTATACATTAAAGAGTCAATTAATTATGATGAGGCCTATCTTATGTTCTTAATTATAATCATGGCTAGATTAAGAAAGTTCAAGATTTATTTAAATACGTTAAAAATTGCATTCCTAACATTAAAGATTGATCTTCTTAAATTAAAAAGTAATTTTCACAAACTGTGATCGAAATTAGATGATGATGATTTAAATGGTGAGAGAATTGAAAAATTTATCATGTTTATGTATGTATAGAATAAAAAGAATGACACTTAGTCGATCGTGGGAACTCACAGTTTACTAATAACTATGAAATAAAGCAAATGAACGTGGGGTATAATCGCTGGGTGGTGTATTCATGATATATAGATCAACTGGGCAATATAAGTTATCAAATTTACTGGCATCAATATCATTGCCTTTGGTTAAGACTGAGGCATCTGTAAACCTGTTGCTGAAGCGACCACACGTGGAGTGCTGACCACATTTCCAGTGGAGATGACAAATATACTAATTAGATACACACAGGGTGGTGCTAGGATCAGCTTTGTGACTAATGACAGACATCATTTGTGTCTATCCTCCGTCTGTTAATACTTACGCAGTGTGATTAGTTACCATATTCTATATCGAACGCGGAAAACACGCGGCAACTATCCTAGTTATGCATAATTATTCGAAGTTCGATCGTAGTTCTGCCTTAGTTACCAGCATAACAGTATTACCGACGTTCCAAGTTTCGAAAATAATGTTTAGGCCTATATCTAAAAGGGGAAAAAAATCACCTGACAATCGAATAATTAAGTTTATCCTCTTATAAAGATATAGCTACAAATTTCGATCTATAATAAATGTGAAGTGGGAGATAAGTCTAATTTAGTAGTAGTAAAGATTAAAAATAAAAAAAAAAATGCCGAAAATGAACTAGTTCTACTTCTCTCAATCAAGACGGCCATTTAGTGGGTGTGGACAACTAATTCAAAGAGTTCAGCGCCCCAAACAGCGAGGATTTATATGTGAGTGGTCCTTTCAGTTAACCCTGATTGCTTAAGCCTAATTCTCTGTCGGGCTTGTCGTGTCGTAAATAACCCAAGAGAAAAATTATTTCTTCGTTTTTTGATGAAAAAGAAAGAACCCTTAGTTGTCCCTCTACATCAGGACCCGTAGATATATACTTTATTTTTTTTTTCCTTCTTTCTTAAGGGCAACTTAGGGGTCCAAAAAAA
>WUQG02158440.1:0-23430 GCA_011317285.2 Androctonus mauritanicus
AATAAAATATTTATATTGTTATATGTATTTTTAAATGTAAATGAAGTGTGCTTCTCTCCGACAATATTAAATAAACCATGCAGTTGTAAAAATGCTACTTCTATAAAATGCGCTTGGTGTCAATTGCAGCTTTGTTTTGTGTGTTTTTTTGATAACTATCATCCACGTGTGTGTAAAAATTTTACACATACTTCGGACGGTTAATGGAAAATTAATCTTCAGAACCTAATGATTAATTAATTTGAAGAACAATGGACAAAGAACAGGTTGAAGAATGGTGTTCATCGACCGGGTTCGAGCCCGAGTCGATGAACACCATTCTTCAACCTTTCGTTTAATCTCATCACGGGTGTTGGCCAGGCTGTGATGGGCTCTACAAGTGGCAGCCACCAAATAAAGTATATCGCTTATGCGATATTGAGCTGAATTATCGTAACCTATTACTTTCTCAATTTCTATATTGATTAAGAGATTTAGATATCAATTTCCTTATCCTATAATACTTCCGATATGATTCATAACACTTCTTTGATACTCATAATATTACTCATCTATATGATTTATACAAAGAATTAACTAAAGATGTGGAAATTAATAGTTATTTCCTTTTCCATCGCTTAAGTAACTTTTTATATTTTTATAAAAAGGTTATTAAAAAATAAAAGTACAAAAAAAAATCAATATACATAACATACAAAAGATATCAAACAACATAAAAGAAATCTTAATTCTATCCTTCGTTAGAAGGTAATCTAAATATAATTTAGTCTTCTAACTCATAATTATACTTGAGATGATTAATTAAATTCCAAGTTCACAGTTGTCTTCTTCAGTTGTTTTATCAATTGTAAACTTATCTATTCAAAATAAAGATCACAGTTCAACTTAAACATAGGCAATATAATTTTCCTGATACATTTTAGCAATAAGCGAGGTGCTGTACTCACTTTCTGGCAGCTCTGTTAGCAACGCGAAGGCTTAATCATAGCGTAGCACCGTCAAGATCGAAAAAAAACAAAAGATAGCATTGCCACCGAAAACAGAATTGGAAGAAGTAACCAGAATCAAGACAATTCTGGTTGTAGAAAAAACAGGTAGTTTGGTTATAGATAACAATGCACCAATTAAATGAAGAATAAGCAACCCTCAACTAAGAAGTCCAACAGCGTGTTCCAAGATAATGGAATGGATAAATAATCAGTAGGAAAAAACAAAAGAACATCCAGGAACATAGTCCACTGTAAACCTCATCAAAACTACTATTACTACTACTACTAACAACAAAACTACTACTAAGCAAAATATATAAGTTTAGAAGTTAACAATAAGATAGATTTAAGTTGATTAAAGTGTTTTTTTTTATATATTATCCTTAATTATCCTTACCTATGGAGGTTAGATAGGAGCTTGTACCTCAAAAAACAATAAGCGCGAGGGCCAAATATGGGGGCGGTCAGGATCTCTGTGAGGTCTCGCCGCAGAGCTGCAGCGGCGAATGTAAGTACCGCCGAGGCTAATCCCGATTTCGCATGGGCGCCCATAGAGGACACCAGTAGCAGGACATGGAGCACCAACGCGAGGTGGCTCCTCTAGTCGCTTTTCATGACGCGCGAGGTCAAATTGTAAGCACATTCTAACACCGTTATACAGGAACCAAAAGTTTAGCTTGCAGTTATTTTGATATACAACAATTATTTGGCAAACTCGATGGTGTGCAAATATTATAACAGATATTCTCATAATTATTAAATGACGCCTATCAATTCTTTAAAAGTTTTAATTATATATAATACAATAAAAAAAAAATACAAAATACACTGAATGACTTGATTTACATTGTAACCTTATAAATGAAAGTACAGTATCTCATTTAGTTATCAACATTTACTGCTAACTAGTGTAGAAATTCTCTACACCAGTTAGTAGCAAATTACCAGTTAGACGATTTTGAAAGAAAAAGTAACTAAATACTTTTTCTTCTTTGCAAATTTTGACTGCATTAATTTATTGTTATTTGGGACGGAAGAGTTTTCCTTTTCAAAAACATCAATAGCTCCGATTAACCGATTCTTACTTAACCTAATATCCATGTTGGCCTGACTGGCCGCGTGGAAACATTTCGGCTTTCCACTTCAGGAGGACCAGGGTTCCAATCTCGAGTCCCACCCCATGAATATTTTTATCATAGGATAACGGCTCCATGATATCTTTATTATTCTATTAAATTCATTGGTATGTGCAACAAGGTGCAGCGGTACTCCAACTAAAAACATAACACACAATTTTCAAGCTTAAAACTTTCTCAAATTAGTTTAATACTGAAAACAATATCATAAAATACAAATTCCTACTTAACTGCATAAACGCTATGAAATTTCCGTGTTAATCTATTTATTACATAACTTATAATGCTGTTTTGTTAAATGTTGATGGTGTCAGACGGAAACATTGTTTTAATATTTTCAATTTTTTAACGCATTCTAAAAATTCAAAAATAACTCAACAAGCCAGTAAAATGCAAAAGAATTTAAGAAAATATTCCTAAACTATTTTAATATTTCAAGATGTGTTTATCAAAAGTTTAAATTATGTTTTTAACTACTGCTCTCATCTAGTGAAACGTTTAACATTTATACTATAAATTCAATTTTTAAATAGGTATTTTATGTAAGATTAAATATTCAATTGTTGATAATATAACAATAATAACATCATAACACTAACCATTCAAATAAAGATTTTTATATACGAATTATAAATTACAGCAATTGTAACGTACTATTACAAACTTCGCTATTATTTAAAAAATACTTTTTAAAGCAATAGTAGTAGCATGCATTCAATTGTTTATGCTATTGGTTACGTTTTTTCATTTACTATTTCTAAATATAGGAAGAATTGCAAAACAGTCAATGGTGTAAATTAAAACAAAAAGTAGAATTTTATTAGTTTCAAAATATAATTTAAAAACAGAGAAAAATCTATAGTTGAAAGGTTAAATGCAATAAAATTTCAGAAGAGATTTCTAAAATCTTTTAAAAACTCTCGATTTATTGAACAGAAATAATTTTGTTTATAATTGATTTTTCCTGCCATCTAGTGGAAAGTTTTCGCATTAATGCAATCAATTCGATTTATAAATATTTCTTTTTGACAAAATTCGGGAAAAATAGTAATAGTATGTTAACTGCATTATTTTAAATATTTACATATAATAACGAAGTATGGATAATAAACAATAGAATGAATTTTTGTACTGATAACGATTATTATTAATACTGTATATAAACACAGAATATACATTTTGTTTTTCAAGCTGCAGTTGGATAAAAAATTGATTCTTCTGCTGAAATACGTAAAAAGATTATTCCATAAAAAGCTCTTGCTTATAGCTATTGCCCAGTTTAATACACAAGAACTAGTAGTTGAATAGTTACGATGGTACAGGTGTTACTGTAATGATATCTGCTATAACTATCCGTTTTCGTTGAAGTCTAGCAGGTATATAATCAACAGATCAATAGTTTCTGAACAGCCATAAGCCTGGGCCCTAATTCACTTGGAAAGTGAAACTGATAAAATAAACTGACTGGGTTTATGAGCAGTTCCACATAAACAAGTCGATAAAATTCTACACAATCACTAATGTCCATATATTGATACGTATTCGAGATGAAAGATGCTGTGATGGTTGCTCGTTTTTTTATCATTAGCGACTTGTTTGCTAAAAAATTAGGAAGCAAAACATCAAAATTATAAACCCTTACTTTTCTTAAGATTAATTATGATCTATTTGATTTATAACACGAAAGAAATTAACAAGTAAGAATTTTTTTATTCATAGCATTAAATGTGCAGAACCCGAGGGTGCTAAGTAGAAAATTTTTCTTGTTCTGTATAGTGGCTATGTTATGTACATACGTCAATGAATACTAAATTCTGATTGGCTGCAATAGTTATACTCGAAACGGAAATGTTTAATTTATTTCTTCTATATTATCAGGTGAGTTTCTTGCGAAGATAGGATCTAAAAACCGGAAGCTGCGTCACTTTCAGTTTCAGTCTTCAGTTTCAGGCGTGCTTTGAGGGGTAGTGGAGCTCAGTCCTAACCTAAATAACAGTCACTGGTTCTTTGGTCAGTGACTGTTGCTACTTATTCAATGAGATTTGTGGTTAAGTGAAACAATAAACCTCATTGATTATGCAGATAAATTTTTTAAGTAGTGTGTTTCGCATTCGATCCCTGTCTTCTGAATGGGGCAATCCAATGTATTTGTATGTAACAGTCCAGTCGAATGTTCCATACTGTACATTTTAATTAATATATTATTTATAGACAGTATTTTATACATCACTTCATTTAGAGTTCATATAAATATATATATATATATATATATACACATATACATATATATATATAAATACTTATAATATATGTATATATCAATAAACATATAAATATCCATATGTATAAAAAATTAAAAATAATTTCTTTTATTTAAAGTATCTATGAAAGGGGATGCGACTGTTCTATATCACGTGACAAACAAAGGCCACATCAAAAAAATGACATCTATGTGAATCATCTCTAATAACGTGACATTTCCTGCATTTTGTTGGAAAATGGCTGACATCATCCGCACTGAGAAAGAATCCACTCGATGTTATCGAAGTATGAATTTTAGATGAATAAAATCGAAAACGCTTAATGCTAAATCAATGCAGAATGGTTCATTGATTTGTACGTATAATTATTTTTACAAATTATTGCTTATTTTTGCATACAGAGAATTCTTACGTTTATCAACATTAAGTCATTCTCGAAAGGCTGCATGTTCAGTTGTCAAACGAAGTAAAATTACATTAATTTATTCGAAACTGGGCTTCTATATGGAATCGGGATTGCTTCGGCGGTGTCCACTTCCATCTTTGGGGACCTACGATAGGACCCTACACGGATCTCAATCACCTTTCGGTTGCCAGATCTGTCCTCAAATTCGATGTTTTCGCGTCTCGTCTTTGGGAGACAAGCTCTCGCATAATCTCCATAGAGAAGGGTAGTAGATAATACGCCACAACTCTCGATTCAATACTTTCTTCGGATATTGTTGTCAAGTACAGAGGAGCACGAGTATTAATTTCTGTAAGTATCTTTTTTTCTATGAACAATAAGCACTGAGACCTATTTTACGCTATCTTCTGATGTTATTTATGAAATTTTGGGTTTGACAAAAATCCTGTTGTTGTTCGATTAGAAAAGTGTTATTTGTTTTTCATAGCTTTTAGAAAGGAATTTTAGTTTATACAGATAAACTAAAAGTAGTAGAGTATTAACGTTTTAAATGCCAAACAAAGGGTTTAAAACAACACTTGACGGATATATATGTATCCTAGTAATCAATATTTCTTACACAGCAATCGGCAATATTGATCCATTATTGCATAGTCTATGCCTATACGACTTTTCTGAAACTGTAAAGTATTATCGATCTATCTACAAAATTGACTCTAGATCAATTGTGCAGCAAAAATTTTTTCGCTATATGTTAAAGTTTTGAGGAAGATATTTTTGATTAGGTTTATGTTTTAAATTTTTCTTTCTTGTTCATTGACACGTCTCCATTTTTAACTACTAAATTTTTATTATGCTCATTTTCATTAATTGCTCTCTGAGAATATTTTCTTATTATTTAAGAATAATTTCAATATTATGATTCTAAATCTCTCTCTCTTATATGTAAGGCCGGTTGAGTCTTCCAAGAAATGACTTCCAGTCCTTCAAACAGCTGATGTAGTTGTGAAAGTATGGATTGGTTCATATACTCTTCGATACTACTTGTCCATTTTCTTCTTGGTCATTCACGCGATATTTTCCCATCTGCAATTCAATTCACGATCAAGTTGGAAGAAAGACTTTTTCTATATACATTCTAGACACATGTCCAAAAGAATTCGGCTGTTATTTTTATAAAAATATTGTGTACATATATATATATATTTATTTATTTATTCTAAAAATCATATTAACGCATCATATAATGCGAATAACTAAATTAAAATTGACGGGACAACTCAGAATTGCATAAAAATTAAATTATGATGGTTTCAGATGATGAGAAATCCTAGAAGTTATATCTAAAAATAATGAGAATAAAGGCTTTGATCATTATTAATAAATGACAGTTAACACATTTAATATAATTAAATATTTAATGTAAAAAGAAAAATTTATTTGAAAATTGTATACAGCCTTATGCCGTTACTGAACCATCGACTGATTTACTGTTTGTGTTCACAAGAGAAATATCTTTTATCTTATTATCTTGATAATTTTAAATACTATTTCAATATAATTTATAACATGTAGATTAAGTCAGATTATTCTGAAATTTAATGCTTAAGATAGATGTATGAAATCAATCTTTTTATGAGCTGTTAGTAGCCCATTAAGGTCGAACTAGAATTGTAACAAAACGGATAGATGCGATGAAACATTGGATTGATGGATCTCAATTGGATTTCTCTGAGAAATGAACAATTTGATTCAGTAGTCTTTAAGATATGGAAAATATGTTATTTGTAAAGCCGTGGTCACACTGTGCAATTTTTCTCTGTGCCCGTGATTGCAACAGCGATGGCACTTCCAAAAAGATGGTAAACCCCCCGAATAACGGGCGACTTCAACCGTACTTGAAAACACGTAAGTTTGCTTTTCTGGGGACGGTTGCAAGCTCCAAACCTATGAAAAGCGCGAAAAGTTTTGACGCATGCAAGATAGATAGTTGATGTTTTTGTTCTCTCATTGGCTGATTAACTATTGCATCGCAAACTACATTTCCCAGTATGACCACTTTTGGCGATTGCAGGTTGCCATTTGCTGTTTGCTGTTGCAGTCTTACAAGTGGCGAAAAATTCCAAAATGCGATCACGACTTAAGGAACTCCCACGGGTTCTTGCGTACGGCAGTTCCTTACAAGATACATATTGTAAATATGTTTCTCGCTGAGATGAAAACACAACTTATTTTAGGATCCGTCGGCTAAAATGTGATTTAGCGTACAGCATTCGCACTCGACTCGCGTAAATTTTCAGGAGTTTACAGGTACTCTTTTCCAATGCAATATTTGAAGGACATATTTATTGATTTAGATGATTTCGAAGTTATATAACATCTGGGATAATATTACCGACTGTAGAAAATGATGAGAGTTATAGAATTTATGTTTCTCTCCAGTACTTTTATCTAAAATTGTAGACGAAATCAAGAATTCATTTCAATGCATATTCTAATGTATGCATCTACAGTAGATATATCATGTTCTTGTATTATATATATTAAGGATAAAGGATATTTGGAAAATAAGCGTTTAATTCTTACTAAAATTTATTTTGTTAATCAATATTTGCGTTTAAACATAAATAAAATTATATAGTTACGTTATAAGGGAAGAAGAGAGCAAAAATTAAGATAAAAAATCAGTTAATGTGTCCTAAATATGAATTTTCTATTTTACTGTAATATTGTAATTAATTCTAATAGTAGACCCTACAAAATTTAGATAAATATCTATCGCCAATCGATGGAAGTACTTTTCCTCTTTTTTGGAATATTTCTGAAATGGATAGTGCTTTCCATTCATCTTACAAATATTATCTTTCCTATTCATTCTGCAACTAAAATGCAAAAGAAAATAATACCTCCCCTGTGACATTGTATCTCATTCAATTTCTATTGATATAAAAACTTTTGCTATTGATAAAATGATTGCAGAGTGGGGAACTGAAGTTGAAATCATGAATTTTAATGAATAATTAAAGGTAATTTTACATCACAGAATTTTTTCTGATTATTACTCATATCGAAATCATGTATTCCGTGCCAATCAAAAGTCATTTATGCACTATTTGCTATGAACGACCTTTCTTAAACATAGCAAAAGGTTTTGGAATGAACATAATATACTCTGACTGTAAAAATAAAATTGTAAGACGAAAGTATTTGTATTTATCAAAGTTGTATTCCATATATCAAAATGTAGTTGAGATATATCTATAGAGTAACATATTCTTTTCCGCAGAAGCAATTACAGACGATATTATCTGTCGAGGTTGGAGTTCAATTTTTGGAAAGACCGAATTATGTATTAAAGAAGTTGCTTTTATATTTATGAACTTCTTTGCTTTCCAGTTTAGCTATTTCAAGCGGAGCACACTTCATATACCAAAAACATCAGTGGTTATAATGGAGAAAAACAAGAGATGGAAAGCACAGCGCAAAAAATATCCATAATGATTTTAACAATGGTGTTCTTTTATTTGATTTTAGCTAACTTGCTAGTTGTTATCTTCATGTATCCTGCAATGAAAATTTATACCGAATCAGTCACAGACGTTCTCTTTTATAATGTCAATATTATGCTGTTCTGTTTATATCTTTTAGGCCAAGTATTCTCCTTTCTGCTTATTTTAAATTTAGGTACAATTATGCTTTTCAATCGATTCATATATTTAAATGATGATTTGGATATAGTAACGAAATAAAAAACAATTTAGAGACAAAACTAGAAGAATTGATGATAAAACATTGGGATGCATGGGGCATTATTCGGAGACAAATGAAACTGCGCATCTATTTTTACCAGCTTGTTATGCATTATGCCTTTACTTAATTGAAGGGATCTTATTTATCGTATTATATATCTTCTTTATCTTTCTCCTTTTGCTTTGCTGTCTCATAGCACTCGGTTTATCTGGTTTCACTTCTTTGGTAAGCATACGGTACTATATTTAATATCTTTAAAACAAATTTGTATGACAATTGAATATTCTTTGCAATTTTTACAGCTTTATGGAAACTTCGTAGAGAACGTTAAACTTAGTTCTGCCGATTTAAGACTGGAGACTAAGTTAAAAGTAAAATCACATAAGTTTTTACTGAAGTGAAATTTTTATTTAAAATAAAGATGATAAATTTCATGAAGCGTTTCGGAAAATTCCAATTGGCTTAATGTGGATGGCATGTTTCATGCTAAGAAAAATTACTTCGATCAGTTAAGTAAAAGTAAAATTCCATTAACTTTGAATGTATCAGAGTTTACACTGTTTTTGTTTGTGACAATATCATATATGAAATATGTTTTTTTTTTCAACTTCTAATATTGAAAAAAAATTTAAGTCTCGAAACTCAATATTCTTTCTTTTTGCAGGTTAAAAGTGCTATATACTCATTTCTTTCTTCATTGATGGATATAGTTTCTTCGTATAAAAATTTCACTCCAAATAAGAAATGTTGAAACTTCTTATATTTAAATATATTTTTATCAACAATGTTTATCAAACCAAATACTAACATTGAGATAGTCGGCTGGAATGGCCGCATAAAAATGCTTCGGCTTTCCATTCTGAACACACGGAGTTCGTATCTCAGTGCTCAAGTCTTGAAAACATTTATCATGTGGTCCAAATACGGGTCGTCCATCTCCGTCTTCCAAAATCCGCTTGATTGGACAGCCAGTGGAAAGAATTATATTACTGCAGCGCTTAGTACTCTTACTGAGAGGAAAGTAACGCCATCTGTTGAACAAAATTATATATATGAATTAACGCAAATATATTGACTACTTACCTAAGGTTGCCTTACTTAACCTCGTTTCGCTCTTACTTAACCAGAAAAAATCGATTAACTAATTAAAATTTAAAAATATTTAAACAATGAAACAGAATTAAACTCTGTTTTCATTGATAAATTGGAGTAAATGGAACCATATAAAAACAAGATAACCATATTTTATATGAACTCTAACTAAAGAACTGTATAAAATACTGTCTATAAACAATATCTAAATTAAACTGTACAGTATAGATAATTCGAATGGGTTGACTGGATGCAAATACATTGGATTGCCATTCAGTGCACAGGGAGCGAATGTTGGCATTAATTTCAAAAATTTGTCTGCTTAATCAACGAGGTTTATTGTTTCAGTTAAGCAAAAACCTCATTAATCAATTGGCAACAATCACTGACCAAAGAACCAGTGACTCTTATTTAGGTTAGGCCTGGGCTCCATTACACCTGAAAACACGCCTGAAACTGAAGACTGAAAGTGAAGCAATTTCCGGTTTTTACATAATATGTTCGCCACAAACTCACCTGATAATATAGAAATAAATAAATTGAACGTTTCAGTTTCAAGTGTAAAGGCAGATTTACACCAAGCGCAAGCGTTAACGTTTGCGCGCGCTTTCGTCATAGCTCCGCCCCTTTTGCGCCGTGTGGCTGTTCATACCTAGCGTTAATGCGCCGCAAAGTGAACGCCGAGACCTGAAGCGTGTGCGCCGAATGACTTCAACTATGTTTAAGTTTTAGACCAACGCCGGCATTGGACATGCGCACTTTCAATTTAGAATTACAAATGGCGGAAGAAGGAATACACGAAGTTCGACAGAGTACAGATGCATCATGGGAAGAAGACGGAACGCCGAACGTTTTAAAACAGGCCTGGCCAACCCAAATGGTTTCACGGGCCACTTTGATGACGCGTAATGTTACAGCGGGCCGCATTTTAAGTAAACATGCTTTTAAAAAAATGTAATACAAATACGAAATGAATAAAACTTTATTGTTATACTATGATTCAATATAATTAACACTCGAGTCTTAATTAATGAGATATTTGTTTCTTTCGCTTAATTTCTGTAAATCTATATTTATGTTCAACGTTGCATTTCTTAGCTGGTTTTCTAAATTGGCATCAGTTAATGAAGCCCGTGATGAACTCTTTGTAAATTTCATCTTCGAAAAAAGATGTTTCACAAACATATTTGGATCCAAAAGCACTTACAAATTGTGCGAAATAATTTGCATTTTCTATATTATTTGAAAACAAATATAGAACTGGCGTTCATAGTCACACTTGCGCATTATAACAATGACACATGCAAATTTTCATTTATTTAAATATTTTTTGTATACATATAACGAGATACAAAAGTTTCAACAGAAATATAAAATCGTCCGGCGGGCCGCACAATTTAACGTGGAGGGCCGCGGGCCGCGTGTTGGACAGGCCTGTTCTAAAGCTTATCAATTGCTGAAAGCTTTATCTAATGTTTAAAATCAATATTAATAAATGTTAAAATGATTTTATACATTGTGTAATTTATATTTTACTTTTTTTTTATTTTCAAATATTAATGAAATATAATCAAAATATTTTATATAAAAAAATATTAAATAAAATTGGCTTTCAATATGTTGTTTTGGAGTTTAAATTTCTGATAAATATATATTCTACTTATAATTTTATGTAACACTATATTAATTAAAATAATAATATAATAATAACAGTAAATAGTATTCTCGTAATAAATAATAACAGTAATAACGTATTTAATTTCGTAATACATTAAATAAAATTTATCGTATTACGAAATGATTACAAATTTTATATCAAAAGTTTTTAATTATTTCATATAGCATATGACATTTCTCATTAAACATTGCACACTTGGATCACGAATTACTGTATTATTATTATCATCATCTTTATCTGTTTGAAATATTGTCACCCATTCTGAGATGTTTAATATACCTATTAGTTTTATCTATCTGGTGAAAAAATATGTATGACAATTCACATCAACTATCACGGATTATCAGCTAATGATAATACGAATGATAGTTTATTTGTCAACATAAAAAATAGAATTTTTGCATGCAATTTCAGTTCTTAAATTCGAGAGTAATTTTGTGAAAATAGTAAAGTTGATTTTTTAAATTTGTTTGACAATAGTATATATTAAATATAGAAAATAATATTTTTTAATATATATAATAATAACGAAATGTATTATACATTAAAACATCTTATTTTCGTTTTCGTGCTTTTTTATAAAGGAAATTGTTTAGGTAAGTCAAAATACCTGTATGTTTTATGGGAAGTGAAATTTTAAAAATATCTGTTTTTTTTTTAATGTTTTTATTATTGTTTGTTCATTCTGGCTACTATTGTTTGTTCATTCTGTTGAAGACATTTCAAAAATTCAACTTAAGAATTAATTCTTTTACATAATTAAAAGTCTCTTGGTAATAATTTATTTTACTAATTAAAAATAAATAATATAAAATAAATTTTATAATGTTTTTAATTATCGAATTATAACATATCCTGCATATAGATCCGTATACAAATCGTATACATTATAACATATTTAAATAATTGAAATTTCATTTTGAATGAAGATTTATTTTTATAGATGAAATGTGATTCGTATTATTTAAATATGTAAAAAATATCGTTATTTTTATTTTTAAAATGATTTTCAAAGCAAACAATATTTTTTTTTTGTCGCAGAAATTTATAAATCGCACTGTTTGTTAAATTATAAATACTGTATTTATTTTAGAAGATATACAGATCAATATTCTTTAATATCTGTTTTTTTATTTTCATTTTAAAATATTTATATATATTCTTTGCTTTTCGAACTTATTTTTTGATTAATTTATTTATTTTTAATTAGATAATTCGGAAGAAACGACCTGTAATGAATTTGTCGATAAAGTGATAGAAGCTGCAATAACGGCTTATAAATATAAAATAGAACCTTTTCGACCTAAAGATTTGTACTTTGAATTCGAAAAGAAGGTTTTGCTTGTTCCTATTAAAGGAAAAGTAAATTTAACAGAAATAGAAATTAATGGGCTTTCTTCACTCCATCGAGAAGGAGATTGCGAACTTACAGCAAAAGATGGTGTTGCAAGATTATTTGTCACTTTAGGAATGGGAGTTTTAGAATTCTATTCAAAAGCTAAAGTAACTTTCATAAAATTTGGACCAACGGTCACATTGTATGGCGAAATAGGATTCGCCTTGGTTCATTTAGAAGCCAGCTATGATAAAAATTCTGGAAATCTACCTTCGGTTGATGATGTAAAAATTTATGATATTAAAGGTTCTGAAGTAAAAGTTGAAGGTCTGGGACCGTTAAATCATCTCGCTGACAAGATTACTGCAGCATCAATAAAACTGTTCAGTGGTAAAATCAGAAACAGAATGGAAAATAAATTACAAGAAATATTAGATGATAAAATAAAACATCATAAATTCCCCGAAAATGAATAAGTCTAATCGAATTTTGAGTAGATTTCATTGTTTTTTTATTCTAAAACTATTCAATAAAATGTTTCTTATGAAAGATACCATAGTTTATTTATTCATGACTAGTTATTTTTTAATTTTTCATATTACACTTATACATTTAATTTAAACATTTATATCTGTCTTTAATCTTAACACTAATCTTCCTATATTATTGTTAGGAATAATAATTTTATTAAAAATTTTAAAATTACAATATACCAAAACTTGCATTATGTTAGATAATATTCTAAACGTAATTGATTTTAATTAATTAATTAAATTATATTGCTTTATCTGTACAATGGTTAAAATATAAACTTAGAATATATAATCTGTCCAATGTTCTCTAGGAAGTGTTCTCGACGTGCACCCATGCGTGCACCTGAATGATCAGGGATCGATTGTCACTCCTCAAGATTTTTCTAGGGATTTTCATTTTTTTGTATTTGATAGTTTTATTTTGGTTAAGCCACTATCTCACATACGGGATATACTATATCTGGCAGCGGCCAATTTAGAGTCCATCACAGGCTTACCAACAGCCATAATGGGGTCAACAGGAAGATTGAAGGAAGATTTAACCGAGCCCGGCCGTTGAACCCAATCAACGGCCAGGCCTGGACCTCTCTTGAAAAACTGGAGATATGGGACCCGGATCCTCCATACGAATGTTTTACCATGTGGCCATCTGTTTTTCTCATTTTTTTATTCGACCCGAATTCTGGGTTTCCACAGTATCCCTTGTTTTCTAAAATGTTGCTTTCTTGTTAATTACTGTTGATCGATTCACTATTTGTCCATAGAGCAGTGTTGAATGGTTCAATCACAGTAGTGTAGAACTTGAGGACGGTACTGAACAGGCTTTAGGCCTAAACACGGTATGTGGTGCGATGTGGATAAGAACAGGTAATAAGGCTTTTGACTACAACGACACAGAGACTACAGTTTAGATAATCCATAGCATCCTTTAATACAGAGATATTTTGTACATGGCAAAGAAATCCGACAATCAGTTCAGAGGGTATCTGATGAAGCAAAAAAAAAAAAAAAAATTAAATTCAGTCCTTTCGTCGAACAAGACGAACACCGTTGAATTTGACTTTTCTTCGGTCAGAGGTTCCCGATATGGAGAGGAACGCAGAAGGATTGCTTGGATTTATTTCTTGTTAATTACTGACGAGAACTAATAATACTGTCCGAGTGCTGTTTTTCTTTCTCGTTCAGTCTTCTTAGCGACTCTTGAACAAGACGAACTGACTCAAGATTCTGGAGCAATTCTTGCACACAACGAACTGTCTCAAGGTTCTGGAGCAACTCTTGGACATGTCTTCCTCCTATTGACTCCTTTAAGCCACTCCCTGATTTTTCTCACCCTTTTCATTCCCCGGATCACCTCTGTCCTTTCGGTTTCACTTTTTCCCCGGGGAAAGATGACGTATTATGTTTTCTCTTTTTTTTTTTCTTTCTTTTTAATTTTCTTTCTTTTTTGCATATTTTACTTCCCTTTCCAATCAGGGAGATTATTAAGAGGGAGGGCCAGTTTCAACCACGGGTTGCTTCCACACACGTGGAGGAATGGTGAAGGACGCGATCTTCGGACCTTACAACCAGAAAAAACTTTTCAGGAGTTACCAGATCCGGGATGCCAACCCGGGTCTTCCTGCGTGGCACGCTTGAAACGTTACTACTCGGCTATCCGGCCACCTTCTTTTTAATTTGTCTTTTGCAACACCTGCGTGTACCGCAACTCTTTGTTTGATCATATATTTTATATCATTTATTATTCTTTCTTTATGTTGTGGAGAACAAGGCTCTCCGGGCCGGATAGTACAATATTTTCATCGTTTGCTTTCCTTTTAAGGTGCCACTCCATTCAAATTCCTTTCGTAATTTTTGATGAAGTGGTGACACCTTGCATTCGACCCGAATTCTGGATCTCCATTGTAGATTCTAGTTACAAAATGGCATCAAACGTAAAAAGAAAATTACTTTTCTACTATAGATAGAACTATAGGTGAATTCAGGTTAGAAGCATTAAGATATTTCCTATCTGTTTTTTTTTTTTTTTTTTGAAGAATATATATTAATCGTTTGAATTATTAGCATAATATTTGCTAATAATTATTTGTATTATGGTGCCCATCCTGTTTTTTACTTTTGCTAAATTCGCCACGGACTATAACTTTCATTCTTTGAGTTCTGCTATATAAGACTTCTACTAATTTTTGTTTTTATTGTCAATTTATTTATATTAAAAATTCAGTTTTATATTTCTCACTTTTCAAAATTATTCAATAAAAATTACTAGTTTTATAGCTTTATGTTTTGTGAGATTGTCCTTTTATATTGGTGCTTACTACATTGCGCTGCTAGGTAGAATAATTAATTGATTGCGACCATAAGTAACATAGAAAAGGAAGAGACCATTCAAATTTTTAGAAAAAGTTTAAATATTGACGTTCAATAAAAAGCAAAGTTGTGAATTTAAACAAATTTAAATTTTTGATTGATTGGATACGTATTATGCTTAGCAAATCTTTGTTTATTTATTTTTATTATAATTTTACATATTCCCGCTGTTATTTTTTATATTTCTTTAAAAAATATAAAAATTTCTTTTCATATTTATTTTCTAATAAAGGAAGAAAAGATTGAACCAATATGATCAAAATTTGTGGGTGCATCTATAAACTTGATGCGCTCTTAAGGGGGAATAGTGGATTTGTAACAATAAATGACAAAGGGGAAAGTGGATCATTCGTCATATTGCGTCACGATCAAATTTGTGTGACGCAATATGACGAAGAAGAGTGAGTGGGATCAAAAATTTGCTCAAAGTAGCGTGAGATAGTTTTTGAAAAATCTTTTTTCATAAATAACTAATTTTGCATAAATTTTAATAAAAGTTTTATTTTTATGCATATATATGATAACTTTTGTTTTATATATATACATAATAAATGCTAAGGCAGTAAATTTTGATCAAAAATTTAAAACATTTGCTTCAACTTTTCGAATCAACTTGACGGTTTAAGATTTAATACGATACAGTAAAGTATAATTTAAAAATTATAATTTTTCAAATTTAAATAAAGTTCAAAAATATAAAAATGATATTAACAGGTACGAAAGGATACTGATTAATATATAGATTTATGTAAGAAATAAGTTTAACGAGTAATTTTAATTTGTTATTGTGTTTTATTCATATTTTCACAAAAAAATGATCTTATGTAACTATATTTTCTAATTTACTATATACATCCGCAAAATATCTAAAGAACAAAACACTGCAGTGTTCAAATTCCAGATGATTATTATTTATTATTCTAAATTTTTTTCTATTAAATTTAAAATTCTTGCATAGTCCTCTTTCAGAGATGCGAATTCGAAATTTTTTAAAATAAATATAGTTGAAATTATTTTTAATATGAGGATACATCACACGCCATAGTAAAAGTTAATTTTTTTGTGTGTTTGAAATTGAAATATTTTTGTAAATTTCTGAACATGAAAATATGCTAGACAAAGAAAATATAAACAAAGATGTGATCTCTCACATTTAAGTGATAAATGCATTTGATAAATGCAGTGATAAAAGCAGAGCCGTTTGTCAAGTAGATATCAATAAACAGAAAAAAGATGAAATCCATCTAATGCTATTATCATCGATTTAAACGAGGAACAAAAAAGTAAAGTAAAATAGAATTTCGCAGTATATGCCGAGCAAGTGATTTCAATCAGAGATTTAGCTAATTGAAGTTTCAGCTCAAATTAGGCAAGACGGTGAGTGTTAGACATGTGGCTGATGATCAGTGAAAAGAACTAGTTTTAAATAGAAGAGTTTCAAAGAAAGAAAATAACTTCTTATTTCACCAGTTATATGTACACTCAGGAGGGACATAACTGCAGTACTTCTATAGAGACAAAAAAGTGAAAGAAATTTGCCGGATCAGCTTGACTCCGCAAATCTCTCTTCGATTTCACTTGGCTGAGCCATCAATAGCCAAAGAACGTCTTCATTCCGACTAAAGATATTTATCACCTATCCGAATTCTCTCCATTCAGTGAAAGCAGAACATTTGTAAAGGAATCCCTCTCAACGCGAGATGTTTTGGAACTAAATAAATGCATTAGTTTTAAATTTTTAAGCTGTGCCGTCTCAGTCATTGGCCTGCATCAGCTGACGTTCTCCCATCCTTACCTGCAGAATTCTCACACATAGCTTACCTGTTCTATCCGACAGACAACTAAAGGAGAGACGTTTCTATAACGTGTCTGAAATCAGAATTAACAACGCTAAAGTCTCACGACTTTGCGCTGTCAGTTCTGACTTTGTTTTGATTCAAGTCCTATAAAGATCAGATAGGCCATAAGGATTCCGTCCGCTTTGATCATCCGTAACAAATTGGATTGTAATCGGTCCCTCCGGGATCTTCACACTAGCATATGAATGATATTTCTCTGCGATACATATTTAAAAATTTATTTTTTGATAAAACTAGCCTTTTAACAATATTTAATATGGATAAAAACCGTTTCTTATATTATACTCTATTTTATCAGATTTAGATATGAATTTTCGTTCATGTCATATTGATGTTTAACTTGTTAAATAAATAAATTTTATTACACATATAGTAATGTACAGTTTAATCAAAATTAATCTTTTATTAATTTACAATAACTTTTAATAAAATTAGTTTTCTTTTAACTTATCAATATAGGATATAAAGTTTTCGCAACATTTTCAGATAATAATTTTCTAATATATTTTTCAATTTCCATAACTCCTTCTATACCGTTAAATCGTCTATGAAAAGATTTTATAAGATTTAAATCATTTTCCCGTTCTCTTATAAAAATTCTTAAATTTCTGAACATACTAAAATGAAATTCTTCCAAAGATGCAACATTACTGTTTCTATTAAGTTTCAATAAAGCTTTTGAATGTACAAATTCAGATACCAATGTAGCTGTCATGTTAATTTTAAAATTTAAAATAGAACATGTTACATTATAATTTATTTTCAAGTTATTTATAGTAAAAACTGGTTCGATAAGTATATCTTGTTTTGTATATTTAACTTCTGTATCTCCAGATCTATGAATGCTTTTCAATCCAGTAGCAGTTCCCTCTTTCAGTAAGCATACTGAATTTACTTTAATCATTGACAAGTTAAAAATTACAGTAAGATTATAATCTGTTAAATGAAATGGATCATTAATTACGTTTTCCATCTTTCCTAAGACGACGTCGATATATTCGTCAGCTACTATTTGATCCTTGCTATATTCAGTAACTAAAATTAAAAGTTAATGCTTTCATTACTTACAGTACAATGAAAATAAAAATAATAAAAGTTAAACAGAACATTCAGTATAAAAATGATTAATTAGAATTAAAATAATACAGATTATTGTTAAATATAAGTTGTTAAGGTCTAAATATAATCCATTTAAATTTTAATAATGCTTTAATAATTAATATTTACATAAATTAATTTGTATATGAATTTTAAAATCTTCAAAAAATAGAATAATTAATATTACTTAAATAAAAATGTTAAAGATACATAATATATAGAAGAATAATAGTAAAGATTTTATACTTACATCCATAGGATCCTCTAGAGTTGAGTAAGAATAAAATGGAAAACGTAAAGATTAACATTGTGATGCTAAGCAATACAATTTTAAAGTGAATGATTTATTCCATTTTGTAGTTATATATAGCACAATATTATACACCTTATTAATGTTTATCTTTTAGCTTATATCAATTGTATGAAAAATTTATATAATAATCATATAATTATCTAAATTATCATTCTTCTCTTCCAATAAAAATTTTACTATACAATTATATCAACAAACTTCTCATCAACTGAAAAATTTTCAAACTATCTCATTAACTACATATGTACAGCATTATTTTGATAAATGTAGATATGATTTATATTAAGGTTTCCAAAATATGATTTGCATATCCTAGGATCGCATACGAAATTTTCGGAAATATGCGATTAAAAAGTTTGAAAACAGTTGATTTAGACTAGGGGTCCCCAAACTTTTCAGTCACGACACCTTCATGAAATCCTTATAGAACAATATAATATGTTCTTTCTACTTAATTGGACCCAACTATTTAATAAAAATATAATAAAAATAACAATATGCACTATTCGAAGGATGGCATCTGAGTTTAATTGCAGTGAAGATGTTTTTCCCACATTTATCTTTATAAATCGATATAAAGAAGTAGGCCTATTTAATGAAACTCTATATGGACGTCTGATTTGATATATACAGTATATCATTTAAAATATTTCAAATGTTTTAAATTTATTTAAATTTATAAATTTATACTTTATGTCTCCTTTTTTTATTTTTTCCGGTTTTTCTGAACTAACTGTTCTTGTGTAATTTGTTCCGTATTTTTCTAAATTTCTTTTATAGTTAATAAAAGGAATTTATAATAAATATTTTCTAAATTCTTTGTAAAAATAAATCATATTAAAAATAAATTAACATATTCTACTATAACTAATACAACCATGCTCTAAACATACACTATATAGTATAGACAATTTCTCTTAACAGTTTAATTAATCATTAGTATGAGTGAAATTTTTATTCATTTATATGATATTAGATTATTATTAATATAAAATAATTATATTAATAAATATCTCTATTAACAAAATGCATATATTTACAAAATATAAAATGTATATATTTATAAATGTATATATTTACAAATGTAAATGCATATATTTACAAAATATATATATTTAATAGTTACTGAAAGAAAATTAACATTTTTTAAGAATTATTTCTTAAATTTTCTTATTAAGACATGATAATTATTAAATAATTACTCATTAATAATATATCTATATAAAATTAAATAAAATACGAGTATAGCCTATATATTGAATATAAGTCAGTTTCATAATGAAAAATTTTGTGTAAAAAAATGATGTAATTTTAATGCAGTAGATGTTAGTAGACTAACATTAACTGACAAAGAAAAAGACCGGCTTTTTAGTTGTAGTTTATCACTTTTATAATAATTATGTAAAATTTGAGGGGTCTACGCAAATTTTACAGAGGCGGAACTTAAAACTTTTGTCCCTCCAGAAAAATATTCGGGCCCCTCAAATATCACAAAAAAAAATTTTTATCTGGATATTTTTATTAGAAAAGAACAAAATTGCATCATTTAAAACACAACTGAAAATTATCAAAAGAAAATATATAGTCAAACCTCGGTTCACGAATTTAATCCGTTCCTGAAGGTCATTCGTAAAACGAAACTATTTTCCCTATAGGAATTAATGTAAAATGGATTAATCCATTCCTGGACATCAGATGATTGTTTATTTAAACCTTTAAAACAGCAGTTTGTGGTCATGTTCTTAACATAAAATCAATGAAAATCATTAAATCTATCACAAAAAAAGATAAACACAACACTAAATAGATCAACTATAGACAAAAAGTTTTACTGTACCCTATATGGAGAAAAGTTGACCGCGTATGGGGAAGATAGTTAGGAAGTGAAATGTTATTGTTTGGAAGAGGATTCTTTTTCGTTTTTCTATCTCTTGGCACCACTCGATTCTGCTTCAGACCCACTGGGTCTTTGTCTCTCTAAAAAGTTGTCCAGTGTGATTTATTTTCGTTTACGTTTTAAAATGTTTCTAAAGCGACACATGACATTATCATTGAAAATGCTTATGTTGATGGTTTGCGTGTTCGTAATTCGAGACACAATACGTCATCCGAGACGCTTTGTATTCGGAAAATTTGTTCGTAAACTGAATTTTTCGTGATCCAATGCGTTCGTGAATCGAGGTTTGGCTGTATTCAAAATTTAAAATATTTCCTCCAGAATTTTAAATTTGCAAAATCTCTAATCATATCTTTTATTTCCATATTTTTGGCTACTGCTCCTACTGCCGCACTGCTTTGATTCAATGAATGTTTCACTTTTTCATGGTGCATTTAATTTTTATATTACTTTTTTACCTTTTTTTAATTTAAAAAAAGATAAAGAACGTACAGACAAAGATAATTTGGGCCCCCATAATTCTGGGAACCAAAGCGCAGGCAAATTGTTAATAGCGTTTTTGTTTATGTTTTTAGTTAACATTTAAAATGCATCGTGAAGTGCGATACATGAATATCAATTAATCAAATACTATATATAAAAATATTATTATTGAATACGAATTGATTAATATTTAGATCTATATAAAATTTTAAACATTCACCGTAAAATTTTAACTTGGTATTGTATATTTAATCGTATTTTTACAAAATTAATATTACGATTTCTGTACATCGTAAAATACCTAAAGAAAAAAAATTGCAGTGAGTTCAAATTCTAAAAGAATTATAAATCATTAACCTAAGTTTTTTTCTTAATTTTGAAATTTCTAGATTGTCTTATTTCAAAAATATGAATTCGAAATTTTTAAAAGTAAATATTATTGAAATTATTTCTAACATATGAATGGTATTTATACAATATATATTCATTTGAAAATTTTTTAATAAAAAAAAAATAGTCAGGATGTTATTTAAGATTATTAATAACTTTATTTGCATTTTTATATTTTATCAATTTTAGATTATACAGTATTTTAATTCTTATCATATTGATATTTAAACTACTAAATAAATAAATTTTACTATAGTTTCTTTATAACAGAAATGAAATTATATTAACAATGAACATAAATTTTTATTAATTTTAAATAAATTTTATTTATTTTAAATTCAAAATTAACTTTTAATCAGATTAATTTTCTAAATTTCTTATATCCATATTTCAGGATATAAAGTACTCGCAATTTTTTCAGAAAGTAACTTATGAATATATGCTTCAAGTTCTTTAATCCCATTTAGATTATCTTTAAATTTTTTATGTACAGGTCTTATCAAGTTTAAATCATTTTTCGGTTCTCTTACAAAAATTCTAAAATTTCTGAAGAAAGTAAAAAGAAATTCTTCCAAAAATACAACATTATTATTTCTAACAAGTTTCATTTCAGTCCAAAAATCTACAGAATCAGATAAAAAGGCAATTGTCATGTCAGTTTTAGAATTTAAAATAGAACATGTTACATTATAATTTATTGCTAAGTTATTCATAGCAATCATTGGTATAATTAGCATATCGTGTTTTGTATATTTAACTTCTGTATCTCCAGATCTGTGAATGCTTCTGAATCCAGTTGCATTTCCTTCTTTCAGTAAGCATGCTGAATCTACGCTAATTGTTGGCAACTTGAAAGTTACAGTAAGATTATGATTTGCTAAATAAAATGGATCATTAATTGCTTTTACCACTTTTTCTAAGACATCGTCGATATATTTGTTAGCAACGGCTTGATCCTCTTCATATTCAGTAACTAAAATTAAAATTTAATGTTTTCATTATTTACTATGAAAAATCAATAAATTTTTAAGTAGAATATTTAATATAAAAATGATTAAATAAAATTAAATGATAGATTATTGTTAAATATAGATGATTAAAAATATAAATGTCTCTATTTAAACCATAACTTCATCTTATTAATTCAAATTTACGTAAAATTAATTTAGATATGAATATACAAAAACGGTGTCTGAAATTTTATCTTTTATTTCAAACTGTAGTATTATACAATCATAACAGTATTAATTATTGGCATAAACACAGAAGAATAACATATTTTAAATATTAGAAATCATAAATATATAATTTCTAAAAAAGAATTTCTTAAAAGAATACTGTATAAATTAAATTCAACATCCCTTTGATTAATTTTCATTTTAAGTTTTTTAGATTATAATTATCATAAATATACGAGATCGATTTCAAAAATAATGCACACTATAAGTTTTCTCTATAAAAAGGAATTTATTTCACAAAATATCTTTACAAGCTTTCAGTTTGGCATAAACGTTGGATCGGTTTATCACAGCGGCCCAAAATTTGGGCAAGTCTTGTATTTCTGTCAGAGGCCTTCATTAATTGATGCATGCATCTGATTATTCGGGTCACTGAATCAGACGCCTCCTAAATAGGGATTGTAAATTTACCGACTTTTTCATTTACCGGTAATTCGGTAAATGAAAATTAAAATTCCGGTTTACCGGTAAATTACCGGTAAATTTTTTTCCTGAAAAATAAAATTAAGGTGATAAAAAATATAAGTCATTTTGATTTCCATTTCACATTTTTTATTTCAAAGATATAGAATATAAAAAATATAAAAATTAAAGTGTTATT
>WUQG02158551.1:0-23429 GCA_011317285.2 Androctonus mauritanicus
AGAGGTTGAAAATCAAATATGCCAGTTTGTACTGGTTAATTGCTAGAATAATACAATAAAAAGTGAAATCTGATCAATATGAGTATAAAAAAATATATAATCACTTAAATTAGCATGTTTCCATAAATAATTATACATTCCTATAATATAGCCTTGAAATATATACAGTATTTCAAAACTTTTTTGTGATTGATTTATTTAATTTAATTGTAAAAAATTTCAAAATTTTATTTAATAAATAATTTTCTAAATTTTTTAACAAGTTTTTTCACAAACCCAGTTAATCTTTATAAATATTCTAAATCAGTGGTCTCAAATTCATTCTCTTTAATAGGTCATTTTAGACAGGTTTAGTTAGTTGGAGGGCCACATTAAACATCATTTGTTGGTTGAAGGACAGCAAAAATTATAAAGCCATTTGTAAATGGTAGATTTTTTTCAATATAAAACTTTCATTTATAATTTACAAAATTCCGATACAATATATTAAAACAATAAAGTTCAATAAGTTTTAAATATTTCATGAGACATGATTGTGAATTTTTCTGACTATCTTCACCATGCGGATTGCAGAAATAAGTGTCAAAGGCCACGAGTTTGAAGTTTGCTGTTCTAAACTATCCTTTTTTTATAAGGAGAAAAATAAGAATTGATATCAATCTTTTTTAAAATCATTTTAGATAAAATTAAAGGAATAAATTAGAAGTATCAAGAAATACAATCATACTTAAATAAAAAAAATTTATTCAAATTACAGTATATTATTTATATTTACAAGAATAATTTTAATAAATAGAATTTAATCTGTTTCACTGTTGCTCCATTCTTCATCAGAATCATTCCACTTCTATAATTAACTGATCTACCACTGTTTCAACCAAACCATCTTGAGTTCAGTAGTCATTTTCTATTTTTTTACATGCTCGTATACATTATACCAGCATTCTTCTCCAATATTATTAAAAGCTTTCTCACATAATTGAATTAAATCTTATTCTGTAAGATTTGAGACATTTTCCTTTTTAATAGTCCTTCATATTAAAGTGTTTCCAAATCAACTCTATTGGATTCAGATCTGGATGATAAGGAGGAAGTATAATTACATTATGCTCCAAGTCTTTTAATAATTTATCAATAATAAATTACTTTTGTGGTTTATTTTGTTTAACTGATTCAAGTAATTCTGCTTTCAGTAAATTTTCTTCATATGGAATGTTGTTATTTTTCAATCATTCTATAATTTCACATTTTCTTGAAGTGGACTCGGAACTTTAAATAATTGCACATTATGATAAGTGGCACTATCCATTACAACAACAGATTCTCTAGGCAAGTTTGGTATCAATTTTTCCTTTACTCATTTGAAACAGCATTCATATCGCCATGATAATCTCCATTTTTTTCTTTCTGGTTTAAAAATTAACTCAGCATCTTTCACAAATCCCTTTTCTCCTCCTGCATGCACAATTATGAATCTTGATCCTTTATTAGAACTTTGTAAAATTCCTTTTTCATTTTCACTTTGCCAGCATTTCGAAACTGTTATTATAGTGTGGATATAAGTTTCATCCAAAAATATAATTGACTTGTCATTGTTTCTTACTTGGCAGATTTCACATAAATAATTTTGTCTGACTGCAATAATTGTTGGCTTACATCTATTTGATTGACATTTCTTAAAAGCAAATCCCATTTTGTTCAATTGTCTTTGAACAAATTCTTCTTTACTCTTGAAACCAAATGCTAATTGCAATTCTTCACCAAGCTTATGAATTGTTGGAAATTGTTTCTTTTCAGCATATAACTTATTAATTATCCTTCTTAATAATGATTTGTCAAATTCAATTCTTGTTAATGTTTTTCTTTTCTTCAGAGATATAAATTTGCCTCCTTAGTCCAAAAGTTTCTGTGTTCAGATCGAATTCTCTTAATTGTTGACTCAAACTCCAGTTGCTATCGCAGTTATTTCAATAATTTTCCCAAATTCAACAATGCATTTATCCTTAATTTTTTTCCTCTTGAAAGTATTCGCAAACAGAATTCACAATTCGCTTTGCTTATGATCAAAGAGGTTTTCCATGCTGCATGTTGACTTGGTGAACAAAGAATACTACTCTAAATAAATGTTAAGGAGTTAATTGAACCATAAGTTCAATTAACACCTTAACATTCGCCCTCATCCAATAACAGATGTGAGTTCTGAGAAATTCAAAGTTCTATTTATATTTTAATCACAGTTTCTACTGAAATAATGCAACTGAAAAGTTGAATTTAATTTATCATTAAATCAAATTTCTTATCTTACTGAATTAAGAGAAAAATAATTCGATATAATGATAAACTAAATATAAAACAAACCAAAGCAGTATGCAGATCATCTTATTCTTTATTATAACATAATTGCTAATTTTATTATTAGAATAAAATAAATCTATAGAAGAATTTAAAAATATTTTTAGATTACATTAAATAAATCAATCAGAAAACAGTTTTAAAATAATGTATATATTTTAAGGCTATATTATAATAATGCATAATTATTTGTTGAAACATTCTAATTTAAATGATATCATATTTTATATGCTCATATCAATAGGATTTCACTTTTTATCATTTGAAAATATACTTAAAATTGAACCATAGTTATTTTATTGTATGATTCTAGCCGTTAACTGGCACAAAGTAACATGTTCGATTTTCAACCTCTTCCCCATTTTTAAGAATAGACTTTGCGGCTAAGAGCTCAAATTCTCAGAGGTTGACTATAATTATATTTTTATAGGCATTTAAATATTGGATACTGCACAAACACAATCAAAAATATATAGAAATCACATTGCATGCTCTTTACACTACTATCACATTCTATGATAGAAGGATCTGCCATATTTATTCCCAAAAATGATTTTTTCATCTTGATTACAATAAAAATATACAGATGCAAATTTTCATATTTAAATACATTTAAAAATATTAATTTATTAGACACAGTCACAAATAAGATCAGAATGTATATAGAATTTTTTTAATGATTAAATACAGTTGCTATTAATGTATATATCATTAGTTAATATCAAATGGAAATATAGTATACTCATATATTTCTGATTGACAGTTTGTGTATTTTCAGATAATTCTGATCATTTAGAAAACATTCCCAGGTTTTATTATTTTACAGCTATTTTTAGAGATCAAATTTATGCTTCCAGTTATTGTGTGCATATTAGCTGCCTTTCTATTCCCATCAGGTGCACTGAAATTTTTGTTGCTTGTTTTGATTCCAATTTTTTATTATTGAAAATTAAATATTTTGGTTGAGATTTAAAAATGACAAACTTTTAACAATTTTTTTGATATTTTCTGCTGAACAAATGCTTCAATAAAATTACATTGCAAAGAAACTCAAATGGATATTGGCATGACAATTGTATTCTGCTCTCCATCTGGCTCTTTCTCAATTTAATGCTGTAAGTCTAGAATTTTGTCTAAATGGCTTTGTTTATCCCAATGAATTGGATTTATAAAAGTTTTTAAATTATAAAGAAAATTGTCTGTCTATTTTAATGAATGTCGTTGTTCTAACATTGAAAAATTGAGATTTTAATAAAAGCCTATATATAAACATGGATTTTTATTAAAGTGATCAGATTTTCTGAACTTCAATCCGGGACAGTCTACATACTGAGAGTGTAGGGTTTGGACAATAACAAAAAGTTTTTAAAAAAACAATGAAAATTAATTATTAAAAAATTTGCAAAAAGAAAGCAGGAAGAGATAAAGAAACAAATAATTTTAATGAAATATTTCAATAAAAGAAGAAATTTCCAGAATAACTGTTTCTTAGATTTTAGTGATTATACTATAGAAGCTATATTAAACAAATTTATTGTATTGACATTATCGTATTGAAATGAACATTTTTATGAGAAACTGAATAAATTAAAATTTCACTTACAAAGATAAAATATCTACTATGCATTAATCTTTTCTATGGCTAAATTCACAATATCCACTTCGGCTAAATTTAGATGAACAATGTTCAATATTATCTGAAGTTCAGTTATCTACTAAATATGAATGTTTCATATGAATTTGCATGTTTAAGTTCACAATTTTTGTGAATTTATTTTTTCTAATGCTTTGTATACAGTAATTTTTTTCATGACAATTGAATAAAGTAGAAAAATTATATGATAAAAAAAATTGACAATATGAAATAACATATGCTAAGAAGAAAAACAATGTTATTAAAGAATAGGGTATTGATCCTTCAAAATTATCCATAATTTTAACCAATCAAAAACAACAATAGAGAGAGAGAGAGAGAGAATCATTGGAACTTCAAAGATAGATTTGAAACACTCAGCATGATATTAGTAAACTTGATTATATAATATTTTGTGTTTCCTCCTCTTAATTCAATATAACAAACTCAAGAAATTCTGAAATAGCGGATTAGCTTATCTGTAATATTAAATTCCATTTCTCAAGTGACATTTGACAATATCTTTGATATAACTGTCCTTGTAGATATAATCATTCCAATATTGTTTTAAGCAGACAGAAAAATAGCTACTGTCCATTTATAGTTACTTCATATCTTCCACAGATGAAACAACTTCATCACAATCCTCTTTCTCCTCTATGGATGAATACGTGAGATTGCAAAATACATTTTATATCTTTAGTGCCATATAATCACATACTATAATCAAGGCTTCAAACCAGAACTGAACAAAACAAACAAACAAAACATTCATTTTTTCCAGAACGAAAACTGGAACTGAACCAGAAAAAAATATCGGTTTTATTTCGTTTGAGATGGTACATGATCATGATACATATGCACATTAGCCATATCTTGTTCCCCATTCCAGCAATCATCAGGAATCAGTTCAATATCAGTTGAATCAAATAACACTGTCTAATCGGTTCTGTGATGGGACTTGTTTCTGAACTTGCAGAGTCTACAATATATCTTTGCATCTTTGACCTTTCACAGATGTGATTCGTAAACAAATGATTTGCTGCAAACCCATCTGACAAACTTTGATATACATTAATATGACCTTCCATACACAAAATTTAAGGTTTTGATCAGCAGTTTAGTACTGATATCTTGATTTACTAGAATTTCTGCACAGGTATAACTCAGCTCTGATCAATAACTAAAAGAAAATCCTATCCTTCAAAAAGTTATTGATAATCACTTCAGCAACTCAAAGTTGGAACCACAAACACCAGATACTGTATTATTGTAAATTCTCTTTATTCATGTAAATACGCTCTATTCTCATGAATTATTTCTAGTCTATCCTCTATTATCTCTAATAAAGATCATCTGTTGTATTAAACCACTGACAGCCAATTTTAATATTCTGGATTCAATGGCTCATTCAAAAAAAAAAAAAAAAACCATAATAAAAGATTTTTTATCATTCAATGATACAACCGAAACAGATTCAAAAAATAACGATATTACTAACAACCTTGTACACGTGCAGACAGTGAACTTTATTGGTCGGAGCTGAATCATAACTATGTGGAAACTCTCTATTGTTAAAATTTATTTAGGTTTACAAAACTAAAACATGCAATGATTAATGTGATATCATTTTTTGTATGTTTATTATAAAAAGAAAGTAATAAAATGTTTTGAATTATTATAGAAACTTTATTTTTAATTGAAATGAAAACATAAAAATTAAAAAATTGATTCTCAGAACTGAACTGAAAATTTTTTTGATAAACCAAACAAAAATTAAAATGAAAAAAACAATTTGAAGTCTTGACTGTAATTATTATTTCAGTTTACAAAACTCAGCATTACAAGACATCTAAGATAAATATATCCAGTAATTAATTTGTCTAATATTCTTTTATATAAAATTTTTCTAGTGACCAATTTATTCAATACTTGAGCAAAGAACTTTGATTTAATATACTTTTCAGAATATTTAATAAAAATTCCAATAAAATAGTTTAAAAGCATATAGCAAGTTCCCAATTTATGTAAGTGGATCATTCTGCAAAATCTTATCTACAGCAGAGTGGTTATAAATAACTAACCCTACTCACAGTTCACTGAAATGGGTTCTAATCAACATATGACATTAAAACCTGGTATATATGCTAATTAGATCATGGAGTCAGAATTTCCAATGAAAAATAAAATAGTTCAAATTTTCATCATCAGGCAAAAATAAGATTGCTTTATGGATGAAAAATACATTCAGACATGCAGCATTACAATAAGATTATTATTTAAAAAGCAGTTATAGAACTTCAATATGTGCTCCATCTAAGTTGATTGCATATTGGATACATAACAGTGTGTGATCAATGGGGGATTAAACATTTCCTGTGGAATGTCTGGGCCATACTGATTTATGCTTGCCTTCAAATCAGCACAATAATATTCCTCTGATAGACTTATTAATCTTTCAAATATCACCATAACCAAAAATTACAAGCATTTAAGTGGAGAATGTGGAAGTCAAGCATATAGAAAACTTCAGCAATGAATACATAATATCCAGAAGTTGACACAAAGCAATTTATTGGTCGACCAATATGCTTCATTGTTCCATATTGCATGAAGATAGTGATCTCTAAACATCCTCTTTCTTGTAAAGCAGGAATCACATATGACAAAGAAGGTCACAGTAACATGCAACTCATAATGGTATACCTTACTGGTCCTAAAGATGTTATTTCCTCAAAGAAAAATGGACTAAGAATAAAATTAGTAGTGAATCCATACCATACAGTCACAGACTGAATATAATGGCTGTTCCTGCACAACATATGGATGCAATGTATCCTGTAAGTTACAATTCTATATATTTTCACTTCACCTGCTTTACAAATGAAAGATGCAATCTCATCAATCCATAGACTCTTCCCAGGAAACATGTCAACATCTATCATTACCAAAAGTCAACCAGCAAAATCCAAGAGTTATATGAGTCATGCTATTTTAATTGTTGCATCATATGGAAAAATGCACCACAGCACTTTTTGAACAAGTAAAAATCACATGCCATCACAAGAGCACTGGATGAAGAACTATGGACATGTGCTGCACTATCAGCCATAGCAACTAGTTATAGTTTAATGAAAATTTTGCCCTCTAGCATCAAAAATTCAGATTTTATATATTTTCCCCCCTGAATAATAGTAAACAAAATTTTAAAATGAGTTAAATCTTTATAAAATTTAATTTAATCTGCATTTAATGATTATTATTTTTTATTATATACAATATGTAGTAAACAAATATAGATTTATTACATTTCTAGTAAAATATGATCACTTAACAATCACAATAAAATATTAAGTTTTAAATATTATGGAATTCTTCACTTTTTGCTGTTACAATACAGAGCAGGGATGGGAAAACTTTTTTGTGAAAGTACTATATTATATCAATGAAATGTAGCCTGGGATAGCACTTGAAAATTATAAAATATTTTTTCTCCCTTTAACAATTTCATCATCAATGATTTATGAAAATTATCATATCTATCTTAATTTTTGTTAAAATCTTGAAATTTTCAAAATTTATTACATTTTTTGCTCTCTTCCTAACAATATAAGCATTTTTTGGAATTTTATTTTTTCTCAACTTTTCATTCTGTATTATAAGAAATCTTAGACATCCAACAAATCAGCTGATATTTTTAGATAGCAATATGTCCTTTGAACAAGTCACGAATGAAGAAATTAAGTGAAATTTTCAGAAATTATTCAATTAAAAAACCAACAGTTATGTAACTTTTGTTGAATGAGGTTATATCATAATTATTAAAAAAATTATATAAATTCAATGAAATATCATCCTTTTATTAATATTTTATATTTATTAACTTGTTCTTATTTCATTCGTACAATTTTTAGCAACACTTCATAAATTTTTTAATTATATCAAAAAATTCTAACATTTATGAAATTGATTTCATCTCATATATAAATAGCTATAATATTTTTTACATTGCTCTAATTGGACTGCAGATGGTTTATTGTAGCAACTCACCCAAAACCACATGTTGTGGGATAACATAGGCTAAACTGCAATTTCCCAGGAATCGAGTGGATGCAGTAAAACAATAAAAGTGCTATGCCTACTTAAATGGCTGCAGGGAGTTTGTTCATTTTTGTGTTTCATTTTTTTTTGCATTTTTATCCTAACTATCAATGTAAATCAAAGATGAATGAATAAGATATATTTTTATTTTAACAGAATTAACCAATATTTTTTCAGTTTTAAGCATTTTATAGTTCATTGTATGAAAAATTCGATTTTTTATTTAAATTCAAAAATATCATTTAGCTCAAACCAAAACTAGAATAATTTTGGTATATTAGACTATAAAATTATCAAGATAGGATTAAAAAAAATCCAAATTCTATTGGAATGGTTTAATTATAAATAATATTTGTAAACACAATTTAAAAAAATACTGACAATTGAAATTTAAGAATTATCATCAAATGATAGTTCTTAAATTTTGTATTCCAGTAAAACAGCTTTTTGTATTTTCAACAAATATGCACAAAAAATGGATTTGTATATTTGTTGAAAATACACACAAACTGATTTGTAAAAGCTGGATAAATAATATCAGGATTTAATTTATTAACACTTTTTTTTTTTTTTTTAATCATTTTGACATGTTCGTATCAAAGGGAGAAAATGGGTTAATTATTACAGAGAAAATACATTTTAAACATATTATTTAAGAATTAGTAATTAATAATTTTCATGAAATTCTTTAGATTCCTTAGTCATTTTTTCAAAATTAAAATTAAATTTTGTACTGTTTATTTTTAATATCACTTCCAAATGTTCATCAAAAATCTATATTCTTATGGAACGTTTATGTTCATAACAAGAAATGATATTTTTTGTATTTATTTTATTTATCAATAAAATTTTGGGCATTTGACTATTACTTATGAGTACTACATGAAATAGTTCCAAAAGCTGCTTGCAGCCTGTGTGTCATGGTTTGCCCATCACTGGTATAGTGTAACTACAGATATCACTTTTTTGATAATTACAAATTGATGAAATATAGTACAAGATTTATTTCTGTTCTGTTATATGAAATAAATCCTCTTGATTTTCAAGAAAAAATTAAAAAATTTTCAACTAAAAGTAACCATATTACTTTACGCAAAATAACAGATCAAAAAGCATTGTAAAATGCGAATTCCATTCCAACTGCCTAATTCTGATCCTGCTGCATCCCAGATAGTAGTTTGTATTTTATCCTAGTGTGCTAAAATACAAACTATTATCTATATAGTAGATCTTTTTAAGTCAGGATTAGGTTCTTGAAAATTATAATATAAACAAATTGAAAGTCCCCATAGATCTAGTGTTAAGAACTGGAGTTACATATTTACTGTGTTTTCTGGTACTAAAAGAGATAATATTTTGTAATTTTTCTAATCAATACTGAATTTTTCAATAATGGTATGAAATGAAACAAAAGCATGATTTAATTGTAAAATGTTACATAGCAATTATATATCATGCCTTATAGGTTAAAAAAAAATTATTTTCTAATAAAAGACAGTTTAAAATTCACAGGTGTTCTGTCCATGATTAATTTTTTTAAGGCAAGTAATCATTCACTAATCACTAAATAACTGTGCATTTCATGCTCTCTCTCTGGCTGTCAACAAAACAGTATGAGAAATAAATATGATAGTAGTATGAGAATGCTGAATAGTATGAGAAGTAATAAGTACAGATCCCTCAAACTTTCCAAGGAGAGAGTTCCTAATTCGATCATAGATCCTCTGATTGGAAAGCCAAAATAATTCCACCTAGCCAATCTGACTAAATATCATGTGTGTTATATACAGTAGTTTAATATCCTAGATAATAATGTATATCTAAGTTAGTGTCCATATAAAATATGGTTATCTTGATTTCTATAACTATTATAGGTTTCCATATCATTTTCTCCCAATTATGAAGGAAAATTTAAGAAATAAGAGTTTTTTTTTTGGCAAAATAAAAGCAAAACAACATTAAATGAAAACTTACTGTATATAAAAGTTGCTATAAGCTCTTGTAGATCATTTTGACTGCTTAAAGATAATAGATCCAATAAAAACAGCACTAAACAGCCATAAATAAGAGTTAATCATAATTTTAGTGTAATATTTTCAGCTACAGTATGTAGCCATCTTCATCACTACAAAATAAGAATAGAATTACAATATTTCAAAATAATAACAGCTTCCATGCTATTATAAGATGTGCCCACTATTATAAACAAACAAAAATACAAATATATTTAAATATTACATATAGTCCTTAAAAGGAGAAAAAGAAAAATAATAAGACAAAAAAAATGTTTACAAGACTTAAAAAAACAGAAGGATTAGAGCAGACAGATTCTTATATATATGTATGTATGTATGTATGTAGTATATATATTTAGGTATTTGATATAGGTATCTTTGTTTTCATTTATGGTCTTTCTACAAAGATTCCTTCTTATTATTTTGATAAAATCTTTAACTAGCATCTTCTAATGTTCTACATGGGGTTATTGTGTCGTATGTATATAAAACATTAAAAAATGGTCTAGTAAAACAATCTATCAAATTAAATGACGTTGAGCCTCTATACAAACATCAAAAATGAAAAATACTAATCTATAATTATGGTTGCTAAAATTTTTTGGGCAAAATTTTTTTTATTTTACAAGACCTAGGAAAAATTATTAGAACAGACATTTATATATTTGTGTGTATTACATACAAATATATAATGTCTGTTCTAATAATTTTTTTCTAGGCCTTGTAAAATAAAAAAAAATTTGGCCAAAAATTTTAGCAACTATAATTATAGATTAGTATTTTAAATAAATAACACAAATAAATTGCAAAAATTGCATTAACACAAACAGGACCCATAAAATTGCAGTTTAAAAATTTGCTGGTTTGTCCATAGCATGCAAAAGGTTAATGTTTGTAATTACCAATTAGCATTTATCTAGCAATTATAAAACAGATAAGTGATGGCTAAAGCTAACAGCAAACTAACAGGATAATATGAAATCAAACCTTATTGATTTAACTTGTTTATTATCGTTGATGTATATATATATATATATGTCAAGGCTGTGGAACAAAAATAATAAATGAGTTAAAAAATTCAACCCTGATTTTATTAATCCAACTTTTTGTAAATTGTTTTTTTGTGTAATCAGTGAAAATACACCTTTTTCAGGTGGGTCTTAAATTTTTTCAGTTGCCAAAATTTTTTTTTTTTAATTATGTTTAAACAAACATTGTTTATATTTGAATGGCTTAATAGAATTTGGATTTTTTTTTAACCAATCCTTTCAATTTTATAGTCTAATCTATGAAACCTATTCAGATTATGTGAGTCTATAAATGATATTTTGGGGGAACAAAAATCAAATTTTTCTTAAATAAGCTATAATATAAAATTCTGAAAATTAAAAAATATTGTAGATAATAAGAAAATATTGGCTAATTATGTTAAAATAAACTAAAATATATCTTAATCATTCATTTTTTGTTTTAATTTCATCGAAATTTCGGAGGGGGGGAAAACAAACACCTTCAATTTTATTATTTTACAACAATAAAAGTATCATTTAAATGGGGATGGCACCTTTATTGCTTTACAGTAGCCATTTCTTTCCCAGGAAATTAAGCCAAAACTACATTGCAGATGGGTAATGACATTGGGTCCAGAGTTACAATAAATCAATTGTAGTCAAATTAGAGAAACAGAAAATATAGCTATTTATGTACCAGGCAACACCATTTTCATATATGTTAGGATTTTTTGATATAAATAAAATTTATAAAAAGTATTGCTAAAAATTGTGTAAATGAAATAAGAAAAAGTTAATAAATATGAATTAATAAAAATGACAATATTTCAAGGAATTCTTGTAATTTTTAAAATAATTATATGAAGTAACTTTATTCAATAGACATTATATAACTTGTATTTTTTTTATAAATAATTTCCGAAAATTTCCATCAAATTATTTCATTCATAGGTCATTTCGTTCAGAAGATTTGCTGCTATCTGAAAATACTGCCTATTTTGTTGGATGGCTAATATTTCATGTAAAGAAATCACATTTTTGTTGATCTCACATACAGAATGAGTTGTGAAAAAAAATGCTTACTTTGATAGAAAGAGCAGAAAATGCAATAAATCCTGAAAATTTCAATAGATTTTAATGAAATTAAGCAAGATTTCACAATTTTAATTTTTTAGTTTTTTTGCATATTAATTAGTTTTAATTTCAAAAAAATAGTTAGCAGTAATAATTAGCCATTATTTTTTAATAGAATTAATAAATATTTTCATGTTATCCAATTTTTTTTTATTTTTGCAAAAATTTCAGAAATTAAATTTATATCAATATATAATCGGAACAATATAAATACAGTAATCTAGAATATGAAGAAAGAATGGAAGAAAAAAAAGCTAATTGTATGAAAGATATTCAATCAAAGAACTTTTGATTGAATATCTTTCATAAAATTAGTACAAGACTATCTTATACTAAATTAAAATTTATAATTCCAGTTATTAGCATGAGGAAAAAAAATATTATTCCCTCATACTATTGAACATATAATTGTTCCGAAGAAATTCAGGTATAATTAACAACATATTATATTTTTTAAAGTTGTTTTGAGATAATTATTACATAAATGACTAAACAGATTAATGATTCAAAAATGTTTTATATTTATATAATAGCTGTTAAGTTTATTAAAGTTAATTTGAGATAAGTTATTTATTAACTACAATATGACTTCAGATAAAATGAATATGTTTTTATTAAAAAAAATATAAATAAATAAATTCAAATAAAATACTGGTTTCTATAAATTAAGAAATAAACAGAAAAATCATATCTCAATAAATATATTTTTTCTTCTAAAATTTAGTGAAAATATTTGTGTTATACATTAAAGCAGTAATTCTCAACCACTGTGCCATGGCACACTAATGTGTCACCAAACCTTTGATGGTGTGCCATGAAAAAATTATGAATGAATTGTATGTATGCATGCTTGCATGTAATTGTATAAATCATTGCATTGTATATATTAATAGCAAAATGTTTTTGGCTGGATATCCCTTTTGCAGTCAAACCACTGTACTGATTCCTATAAATAGGGCATTGTTAAAACAATCTAACCCTCGAATTTCTGAGACAGGTAAAATTTTTTGTTGTTATTCATAATTTAAAAATTAAATTAAAATTGTAGTTTCTCTAAAAGGACAAAATCCGCAGGTGGCATTATAGTTTCATAAGGGCCATCATTTAATGATCCCATGTACGAATGTGTCTAATCTGAATGTAATAAATAAGAATAAATAAAATAATCTGTTAATAAAAATTCATTGTTAAATCTAAATTATTATTTAAAATATTTAGGTGTATTTCTAAATTTTAAAATATGTTCCTCAACAGAAAAAAGTTGAGAACTACTGCATTAAAGTCAAACTAAAAATAGTTAATATAATAGTTAATAAATACATTTATTTCTTGCAAGAATTAGAATATGCAAAATAAGACCAAAAAGAGTGCATGAAAATGAAATAGCCAATGTCTCAATAGGAGTATGGGCATCCTTCACAATAATGCAGGTCCTGCAGCAATGTTTTATGCTATTTATGATATTGCTTATCAATTCAGTTAGTAGCAATGATTGTTCTTACAAAGCACTTCTGAGCTCCCTAAGGGCAGTTAAAGCAACTACACATTTCCCTAAAACATCCTAGACATGCTCAATTGGATAAGAAGAGAAGATCTGACTGGCTAATCCATATGAACTATAGCTTGATCTTAAAAGTACTGATATACCAGTTAGTTATTGTATTTTCCCAAACTTTTTGCTTTCTTGAGATTTGGGAATTCCAGAATTAGTAATTTATTTCTCGAGATTCCATTTCAGAAATTCTTGAGAATCTCTATATTCTAAATAAGATGTTTAGTTAAAAAAAATACCTGTTTTAATAAAGATAAAAACAAAATGAGGCAGAAAAAAAATCATGAAAAATGAAAATAAATAGTATTGAGTTATTTATATTTGTTTTATTTAATATTTTAATTATACTGAAAAAATAGATTACATTTCAATAACATTGAAAAAAAAGAATCATAGCGGTTTTACAATTACTGAGTTTTTATTAAAATAGCTTTTCAATACACACAATCAATCTATTTGTTTATTTGCTAAATGGGTTTTGCTCATATATTAAGATTGAGACAAAAATTCCAAAAATGGAATTTTTGTCCCAATCTTAATATATGAGCTTTTTATCCTATATAGCTGCTTATTTTTTTACACATCACTAATTTGACTATCTAGATCAGTGGTTTTCAAAGTGTGCGCCAGGGTGCACTGATGCGCCCTAGAAGATTTCTGGGTGTGCCCTATGGTATTCAGAGAAATATGTGTCCAGATATAAAAATAAATATAGTTACTCTATTATACCATTTCATTACAAAAATGGTGAACGTTTGATTTCTCTCCAACGAAAATAAGCAATGATCTGTAAAAATACCTGTACTTATAAATCAATGAACGCATTCTGAATTGAATTAGAGTTTCCAGTTTCGATTTTATTCGTCAACAATTCTTACTTCGACAATATAGAGTGGATTCTTTCTCAATCGCGGATGATGCCAGCCATTTTTCCGGGGAAAAAAAAGGCGAGAAATGTCACGTGATTAGAAATGATTGACATAGACGTCATTTTTTGACGTAGACTTTGTTGGTCACGTGATAACATCTCGGAATTTGTATATAGTGCGCCTCCAATTATTTGTAAAATTTTAAATGCGCCCAGACTTCAAAAAGTTTGAGAACCACTGGTTTAGATTGAATCGCACGATCTGACGTCATTTGGAACATACAATTACAAAATTGAGGAAACTGCGTAATATCGAACTTAGATAGTGCGAATTGTGAGATAATCAGCAAATATCGAACCACATCAATTGTTATTCAATTGTTCCGTACATACGGCAATTCATTCTAGTATAACCGCCGCAAGTGTATTCTTACCCGTTATTTAGTGTGTTCAGACGGCGCTGTTTTTGAAATGCTTTAATTGTATAGGCCACTTTATATACAGGAATAATTCGCTTAGTGCGGTTTCACTCAGTGCTGACCCCGCTATAGTACGGTTAGTAATTTGATTGAATAAATTTCAACTAGTACGGATTGATTCACTATTATGCGGTTTGGAAAAATTTTGCGCCAAAATGTTCCCACTAAATACTGTACAGTATAAGCAATAAAACAGTATTTTCACTCTGATTTCTGAAAATTTTATTGCCGATAATTAAATTTAATTATCACTGCTTTTATTGTTTTACTCTCTCCCGTTTTCTGCGATTCATTTGGATTGGTCGAACATCCGCAGTTGGAATATCGAAGAACTGGTGAATTTTGAATCAAAAATTCCATTAGAAAAGCGATTTTTGTTTTTGCAGCCGCAATGAATGATTTTTATAAGCGGCCATGTTGATTTTATTACCTGGCGATTTTTCAATTGCATTGCATCGATTTGAATCCCTTCCTAAGGATTTGATTGCATAAAGCGGCTGATTTTATTAAACAGCGATTTCATAAAACGACGGGCACTGTAATACTGCCAAAATGAACGTTGCTGATTGGTCAAGCGGGATGATTAGTGAGTTGCGTATGTACAAATTCGATGGCCGAAAGAGAGGGCTGGTGACAGATACAGTCTACAGAGATAACTTATACCTTCAGTCTTTTTGATAGCCTCATCGTGGACAAAAAACTTTTGGCTGATTTATTTTTCACCCTTTGTTATTTTTCATTAATTTTAAGTAAATATACAGATATTTTTGTTTTAACAACATTTGATAGGAACGAATTGCTCATTTTCCTATAGAAATGTTTCACTCAGTGCGAATTCATTTAATGCAGTATTTTAGAAGAACCAACTGACAGCACTAAGTGAGGTATTCCTGTAATTTGAATCGAGATAATCTGAATTTTGCCTAAGTCAGAAAAATAATTTAATAGAATAGAGGAAGAATGTATTTGTCAAAGTTTACATTACAGGTCAATCGAAAATGTATTGTACAGCAAAAAACTTAGTTTACCATAAATGAAAACTGCTTGATTGTATATCGAGTGACTTAGCAGTATCATTTATTTACACAGTACAGTATTATATCGAGTCGGAAGTGGTCAGTAGACACATGCGTGCCTAGTGACTGGCAGTATCGTGTTTAGTTAGACACACGCATTGAATCGATTGCCGAGTAGGCAAAACGCGTCGTTTTCGGCCTAATAAGAAATAAATGTTTTATTAAAATGCATAGCGCGCATATTACACATTTCTAAAACGAACTGCATTACGAAAAAAATAATTGGCACGATGTTCTTTAAAAGGCAAGAAACAATATGATTCTCCAACAAGAATATATAAAATGAAATTCAACTGTTTTCAACAAAGTATAATTAACGAAAACATGACTATTATACACAATAAACCATATGACAAATACTCTCTTTCGCCATTGATAAGATGCCATTTGTTGAGCAGGTGCGAAAAACAATGACAGAAGTTTTCTATATATTTTTGTGATATATGGAGTTTATAGATACAAGTATATATAATTTCATTACTGAATTTGTGTCATCTGTATAGGAGCATATTTATCGTCACAAATCTACTACTACTCCTTCCCGCTACAACGTCACGCTGTAGGTAGTGGTGGTGGTGGTGGTAGTAGTAGTAGTAGTAGTAGATGATTTGTGACAATAAATGACGCAAGAGGGGATCATGAAACTTTATAAAATATAATGTAACATATATATATGTAGTTTAAGATATTTATAGCAAGTTGAAGATTTGAAATTAAAGAATACAGTCCTGTAAATAGGTAGCAAAGTATTAGTATGACCATAATTTATATAAAAGAATAGAAAATATGAATTATTTTTACATAAAATCGAAATAAATTTTTAAGAAGAAAGGGAGGGGTCTTTAAAATTTGTGATGTCACTATCAGGGGTCTCGCTTGACGACAAAAAATGACGTGGGGGTCAAAAAGTGTTCGAAATAGAATGACGTAGTTTACGAATGATCCCTAATAATTTATTTTTCTCAAAAAATTTATCACAGTTTGCATTTCTAAATTCAAAATTAATTTAACTCGAAAATTCTATCGGGTCCCAATCTCGACTTTTTTCTTCTGAAGTGGTCCAAGCCTATTATCTAAATCATCGTTGAATCTGGTCATTTTATTATGGGCATATGAAATTCGTGGCGGCTATCAGGCTATGGTCCCCTCATGTTCGACGACTGCTAAAGTAAAAGGAACGAATGGGATTGGAATTAAAAATAGATAATTAAAATATATTGTCAAATTAATTAAATCTGGAATCAGACTGACGCTTAATAATCTGTGAAAGCTTCATAAAACAAAGATGGCTATACATATGTATTCTTACAATTGTTATGTACTCTCATACTGAAACAAAGGCAAGATCATACAAGATTTAGCGTAATCTGAAATATACTTTACATCAAATAAATTTGTTCTTACAATCTTATAATGGAAAAAATTCATAATTTCGGATATTGATCGAGATATGGTTTTAAGAATTGGTATTTCTCTGCCACTTATTTGATAAATTTTTCTGATCAGTTAAGGAGAAAAAGCATTTAATTTCAGCATAATCTTTTGAAATGTAAATTTTCGAAAGAGAAATTCCTATTATTTTTATTATTGAAAACTATTTTTCAATAAAAATAATAAAAGGAGGAAAACAATAAATTCATAATAGTGTTTAGTGTGTACTAATAATTTCTTAGCAGCATATGAGTAGATGATACAGTAAAACCCCCTTTTCTGTAAGAAATTTTATAAATGTATTCTATACTACATTACGACTTTTAAAATTCATTTAAGATTTTTTTTTTTAAACAGAGGGCAAGCCAATTATGTTTAAGAAAGGAAAGAATTAGAAGTAGATTTAAAAAGTATCTTACATATCTATTATTTTGGAGACTAGCTATTTTACACACTATTTGATTTCTAATTTATGCTCTATAAACTAATACAGTACAGATTTTTTTGAAAAATTAAACTTAAGAAAAAGAGAAACGTAACGACAATTCTTTATTTAATAAGTCTAATTGCACTGTTCTTACATTGCAACTTAACAGTTCAACATGTTTAGAATGGGCACTTAATAATTATATGCATTAAAAGCTTGCATTATTAAATGATTAATTTTTTGGGGCACCTGAAATTTCCATATACTTAATGCATTTTTTTCCATTTAAACTGTGGCAAAAAAACATGGAAACTATTTATTGAAAAGTTTAATTTATTTATATATGGGAAAAATTTTTGGTATTAAAATTTAATTTTTTCCAGTTTTAAAAAAGTTAAACACCAATAATTTAATAATAAAACTACAAGGGACTTTCCTTAAATTTTGTAGTAAATACAGTATTTTTTTTTTTTTATACAATATCAATGTAAATTTGTGATTAAATAATAAAAATGAAAAGTTAAGAAACAAATACTGCAAAGTATTTGATGATTAAATATTTTTTTCTAACCAATATGGCCAGATTTTTCAAAAGAAAAATGTTTTTCCTTATAACAACTTTGCAGCTATTTGTTTCATTAATTTGGATTGTATTAAAAGAAAAATGAATATGAATATAATTAAAATAAAAATATATCAACTCTTATGTAGTTGCAATTATTTCTCAAAACCAACAAAGAACATTATATATATATATACTATGCATGAACAGTAAGTCTATAGGAGTCTCCTTGTTCTTTTGTGAGGAAAATTAACATGAGAATTAAACCACACTACCTAGTATTATTTTCTTTGACAACAATTCCATCCTGAGTTTCAATACATCACAGTAACATAATGTAATAAATGAATTTTATATTTCTGCCCCTGAATCATGATAAACCATTTTTATGAAAAAATTGGAATTTTATTTTTAAAGCTGTGCCTGAGGAAACAATTTATGTGAAAGGAAAAACTTCCCTCTTGTATCTTCTGTAAATAGCTAATAAATCACAGTGCAACACTGTCAATATTAATGTTTCTGAGAAATTTTGGTACAATTCTCCCCCAAACATTTGAAACTCCAGAAATTTGAACAGATTAGATCAACAGTTCTTTTCTACACTAAATGCATCTTATTATTCATATAAATCATCGTCAGCATCTTGAAAATTACTTCCGTGGCTAGGACCATTACCAGAATTGCCACCACTCCCTGTGGGCTGACCACTTGGAAATCTATTTTAAAGAAAATTTAATATCTAATTATCAAATTACTCACATTTAAATTATAAATATCAATTTGAAACTATTATCCATACCTAAAACTTGTACCAAATCCTCTGCTTTGCTGTAATGTTTGTGCAAACATTTCATATTTACGAATATCATTATCACTGACAGAACGACGTGCAAACTTCATTGCTTCTTCAAAGTGATCTTTGCGAATCTCTGGAACTGGATCACTTTCTTCTACATCCTTTACATAAAAGTTATAAAGTTAAAAAATTAAAAAATTGATATATCATGAAAGAAAACTAAAAAGCAAAATATTTACCATAGCTAAGCCATCTACTCTCTGTGCTCTCTCTTTTTCTCTTCGAATTTCTGCTTCAATAGATTCTCGTATTGCCAATTTGCAAGCACGCTGACAGACTTCTGTCAAATCGGCACCACTAAATCCTTGGGTTACTTTACTAATATATCCTAAATCAACTGTCTATAATAAAAAAAAAGTTTAAAAATTTTTTATTATAGAATTTGAATAATTTTAATTAACTAAAAACTAGCATTTTAACCAACAACGTAACAGCACAATCTTTCCCTGATTTATATAAATTTAATTTTACATAAAATATTTTCCCCAAAACTATTCTTTTCAGATACAGAGCATAAACATTTATTGTATTTGTAGGTTGCAAGTGCAAATACATTAGTTTAAATTATTAAAATTTCATATTACTTGATTTAGTTGTGCTTTTGTATAATTTAATGACCTTGAGTATCACATTACTAATATGATATGTAATGTATTATGTGGCATTATTTCCCTTTCAGTCAAAAAACGATATGGCACTATAAATTTATGTAGATACAGTCACTGTAGCCTATCTAATTCAGGGAGTTTTTGATTCAAAATTTTTTTTATTAAAAATTATTGTTTCAAATTTATGTGAAACATTTCTGTCCCAATTATCTGTGTAAATTGAAAAATGACTATATCCTTAATGGACTATTTTTCAGAATAAAAAAAAAAACATTTCAAAGGCTATTTCTTTAATAGGAGCTCTCTGACTTACATTTATGTGCATCATCATCTAAGCAATTTTATCTGTATAAATTAAATAATTACAATAAAATTAAAAATATTAATATGGATTCAATGCATACTCACTCATAATGCAGGAGATATAATAGCTATATCATAATATAATACATACACACACAATTTATATCACATTACAATAGAAATTAGTATATATAATATAATAACTCATTAGCAGCACTGAAGCCATTATCGCGATATTGTGTAAAATTGCAGTATTATACCACAGGTATCCCTCCTATAACACAGTAAAGAGGTTTCTGAAAATCACTGTTGTGTGAAACTGTTATACGAGAGGCAGAGCCAATATAAAAAGGAGAGATACATTCCAAACCCAATGAAAAATAATTAATTACACATAAGAAACAATTTTTATTAAGAATATTAACAACACAAAACAAAGAAAGAAAAAATATATATGTAAGACCCTAAAATCAATATACATCAAACAAAAAAAAAAAATAAAGTATACATCCTAGATAACATTCATTTAATTATTATATCTTCTTTATTGCTGTTCATTAAAAATGAGAACATTTTTTCTTTTTAATAATAACTTTCTGAACTTTTTACCACATTTTAAGTTTATGTAGCTTCTGCTCTCTTTACAAAATCTGTAATCTTGGTTTGTTTGCTTGTCGTTACAAGATTGTTGTAAATTTCACAGTATGGGGATAGCAATTTTGAAGCTTCCTTTTAAATTTTAAACTTCTTTCTGCCAAAGGGTCTGCACTCAAGAAAAGTAATTCTAGCTGTTCAGCTAATTTTAAGCTTTCCTGCAATTTTTTTAGTGTTAAATTATTAAATATACAATCTTCATCATTACTGTTATCCTCAGAATCAATTTGATTTATTTTGAATGCCATTTCCACCAGATCTTGGAATATTAGGCCTTCCACTGTATTATTATTACCACTATTCTTGACCATTTTCAACATAATTTTTTTCGATCTATAATGGGATTATCAAAACATAATCCCATTTAAGTAAAGGAGTACCTTTACTTCCACATGGTTCTCATCAAGAAGAATTAAGACTGATAATAATAGCAGCTCAAAAGTTCTGATGAAAGAATTCTTACATCAGTAAGGGTTATGAAAGATGGTAGAAAAAATCTGGCAATTTGAGTAGCACTGGGAAGAGAAATGTAGCTTATTGCAAAGAAACTATAGACGAGGTATCTGTTGCCATGATAACTCATGTTGTGAATAATTTTCAACAAGAGCTTGTAGAGCAGTGGCACAAGAATTAGATCATCTTTGAACAATTGCCCATAAAATTTTTAGTGCCAACATATATAATCCATACTGTTCATCAACTGCTCTCAGATTTCTTGTTTGAGCAACAGATGACTAAAGAAGAACATGTGGACAAGAACACATTTTATTGTCAGTGGTGATATAAATTCACAAAATCTTATATATGAGAGAATTGCATCAATAATCTATGGAATAAGAGTAGGGAATCTAAATTTTAATGATTCAACTGCCAAATAAGCAGTTTTATTCAAAATTACTGTTATATATATTTGATAATTATTGTTATGATGATTTTAGAAGTTTGAGAATTATGTAAATGCTTATTTATTTTTTAATTTAAAAAATTATTAAATTATAATTTAAGAAATTATCTTCACACATGTGAATTAGAAACATTGAGAACTTTGTTATGGTTCTTAAATTTTTAATAAATATATATTCTTTATATATATGAATTAGAGATCAAGCCATTTGCATAACTGTCAAACTGTTCTGCTTGGCAGTTGAATCATTAAAATTCAAATCCCCTACTCTTATTTCATAGATAATATGAAATAAAATAGGGATCTAAATTTCAGGAGAAAATATTCATAATAAAATGATTATTATTATTTTTATATATTCTGATTGCTTTAGTTTCTATGGTTGAAGAGAATGCTATTTCACATTGTCTTATTACTGCTCTAGTCTATGCAATCTGTCTAAATTTGAAATTTTAATTTACATATATAGTTAAAAAAATTAATTATATTCATATTAGTTTAAAAGGAAAAAATTCATCAGGAAATCAAAACAGAAAATGTGGACTCATGAATTTTTATTTAAAAAAAAATTAATACTTTATATAAAGAGCAATGAATCTAAATGAAGTATCAATTCAGTATTTTATTAGACTTTTCATTTATAAAATTTACATAATTATAATATAGTCATTTTACAAAAAACCATTTTAATAAATTATTTCAATCAACTGTAATTCTTTTTTTATATAATTATAGAGAGATTTTATTTAGTAATTTCATTTGATCATATGACACATTTATAAAATTTCATTATTAACCTAATAAATAGAGCCAACCTAACTGAAAGAAATTGCTAGTGACAAATACAGCAAAAATTGACTTTAGGATCACCTGTATAAGAAGACAATCTGATGTGACAACAACAATTTTATGGGAACAAAATTTTTTCCCATAAAAATAATGCTATTTGACCCTCCATACGACAACTACCTCCCTAATGTGACCACGACTATCATTTTAACAGATCAAAGTGAAACAGTCTATGATGACCATAATTTTTTAACATCACTACTAATTGACTATCTTTATTGCTTACATCAGTACTGTTTTCTATTAAACTTAAATTTCATTTAAGCCAAACCATTACATTTGAAAAAAATCGCACTGTGGGAATTTTTCTCCATCATTCATAGCATGAAAATGTAGAGCACTGGAATGACAAAATCATGCCATCATTTCTACTTTAATGCAATATCTTTTTATATGCACATTCCTTAGATTCATATCTATGATAGAATAATTAAATTTCATATTAAAAACATTGAAAATCATAACGTGAAAGCCAATGGTGAAGTGATACAGGGAAAACGAAAACAACCTGCCATTGGATCCAGATGTTTGTGTTCTAAGCAAGCATATTAATCAAATGTAATCTTATACACGTGTGATTCTATTTCTGCACTTTGGATTTGAAACATGGCTAAA
>WUQG02158662.1:0-23427 GCA_011317285.2 Androctonus mauritanicus
TAAAATTTTAATAATTTCTTTTCTTTTTTTTTTTGATAATCTTCTTTCAATACTTGTGTTTAGTAGGGTTTAAGGAAGTTTAACATGTTTTTTCTAGACACATTCGAGTTTTAGCCTTTTAAAAAAATGTAATTGTATCTTTAACCTCTTAAATACGTTAAGATTGAACTGTTTCGGTATTTAATTATCGATTTAAACGACAATATCCAGAACAACAGATACAAAAAAATTAAATAAAATAAAATAGTTCGCAGTTGTTACAAAGGAAAAAGAAAAAAAAAACAAAACAATTCTATTGTTCAATAGCATCTTCGAATTACGTTCAAATTGTTGTGTAAAAGCCGAAAGCAATCATTTACTGTTGACCACAACTCTCTAACTAGAAGGTTATAAAAGTCACTTTAACTTCTTCATCAATTGACCCACTTTAATAAAAATTTTTTGGAACGAAACCAATTTCTACGTTCCAACGAACAAAATAGTAGTTTTCTAACAAAATTTTTAATCTCTCCTTAAAAAGAAAAAAAAATCCGAGCATCCTTTGTTACTTTAGCGATAATTCCAAAAGAACATTCCACCAAACTCGAAGAATTTCATTAGAAATTCTGTCAAGAGTATCAGAGAGAGAGAGAGAGAAAGAGAGAGAAAACTATTTGATGAAAAACACTTTTCTTCTCGGATGTTTAACAGACTGTGATAGACAAGTTGTTGTCCTGTTTACACTCTAAAATTCTTATAAAAATATCGGATATTCAAAACAGTTTTGCTTCGTCTTCTTTACTTATTATTATTTTTTCGTCCAAAGGATTAAATTAGAGAAGCCATTCACGTATCACGAAGAGGTATTCTGTTAAAGAATGCCATAAAATATGCATCATATATATAGTTTAATTTGCAAATAATCTGTACTCGGATGGTTTTATACAGCTATAAATTACACGACAACAATGAATATGATAGGTATACAATCTTTTATCACTCCATTATACGTCCATTATTAATTAAAAAGGCGATTTAAACCCCGGTATAGAATTTCCATTCTGTTTTGGAGACAGTGCATTAAAGTATCTAGTTCTTTTTGTTGCCAACAGTTCGCCTCACACATTGATCTACTTATCTTTCGAGGTGGAGAAGTTATTTACTACTTAACGATGGTCAGTGACATTGAAGAAATTACAGTAGAAGCTATTCCACCTGGATCTAATGATTGTATTTGTCTAGTCTAAATGACTACTACCGGATAAACCTGCATCTTGTGCATCTGCAGGTGTGTGCGTGTGACACACCGGATTCGTAGCACATACGCTAAACCAGATACCTCGGCAGGCATATAAAAATAAAATACTATTTTAATTAATTTTAACCCGTTTTGTAATCTGATAAAACTTTGGGAAAATATTTTATTTAATTTGAATTTTACTAGTTAAACGAGAACTCTCTCATTCTCTCCCTACCACTCGTTTATATATCGATTATAAAATTATAATTTAAGTAGTTTGGAAACTGTGTTTATCGCAAAATAATTTGATAATATTTGAATTTATGAAAATCAATGCAGGTTATTAGCAAGTCGCTAATGAACTGTTAATTTATCGATGATTTCGATGTCGTTCATTTAACCGAACTGACAACAAGTCTCATTGTTTCGTCATTATCGGTTCCAACAATGGATTTAAAAAAAAAAACAGAAAATAAATTATTAATAAAACGACGCTGGCACTTCTGCAACAGTTTGCTAACTCGTAAAACTTCGAACGAAACTCTCTTTCCATTGGTAAAAATGCAGAAAAAGAAGTAAATTTTTGCTGATAAACGGTCAATGATTGATCGCAACTGTTGCGACCGTTCTTGTAACACAGTTAAGACGTGTTTATAAAGGAAGAATCCGAAGACATCTTTGTGGCCTATAAATGCGGTGTGACGCGTAATCTTGTCGATCTTTTCGAGAAATTAGTATTGTAACCCTTCATCAAAATTCAGCTCGTCGCTCTGATACCAGACTTTGCCAACCTTTAGCTTATAATTGTTCCTGTATAACAAGCTGACATAGCAAGAATTCGTGAATGGAATAAATAATAAGCACCGCGCCGTCTTATAATAATTTTCTCCCCTCTCCCCCTTCTTTCTTTTATTAATTTATAAGGCACCGAAGACCTAGTATAACTGTAATACTTATTTATATATATGTATAAAAGAAATTTTTTCCAGCGAGAAGATTAAACGTTATGGTAATGAGATTTAATGGGTTAAATTGCTAGTTATAATAAATTCGGCTCAATGAACTATATAGGTTATGTATTCTGCATACATACCAAGGGCAATTCACTTGGAAGAAAATGTCGGATGTGTACAGTTAATCTGATATAGCATCGAGTTTGTGTACAGGTAGTTGAACACCTGTGAAGATCGTATCCATCATAAGTAGACGAGCGAGTTTCTCGCAAGAGCAGTTTACTCGTTCAAATTGCATTTTTTCGTTTTTATCAGCCATAAATACTTTTCTTCTTTATTATTTTTTTTTCTAACTTTGTTCCAAAGTTAGAAAAATAAGGAAAAAAGAAGAGAATATAAGTGCGAAACGTCACTACTAATTTAAAACTCTTTAAAAGATATACACCACGAATATTCTTATCTCGGATACTATTAGAGATCCAGAATATTTTGCTAAGATCTAATTTAGCTCGAAACACCGCTAAACAAACCTAGAAAGAAAGACAAAGAAAGAAAAAGGAGTCTACGTCTGAAATTTAATGACATTAATTAGACAAACAATTAAGGATAATTACAATATTTAACGTAAAAAATGACGAAAGAAAGACATTAATAAACATACGCCAGGCAACAATGACGCTATAAAAGTACAGAAACTTTTATAGAACAACAACAATAATGATAAATAATTGCCACCTCCCGCTCCGAAAATCTCTGCATCCTTTATGGCGTACAACAATATGGCTACGTCAGTGGTCTGATAGATTTTAACAAGACCGTTAATGTCCGAAACTCGCAATTATAACCATCATTCGTTTGCTCATACACTCTTCTGACACACGTCGAAGTTTCTGTTTAAGTCCGCGCTCTTATTATATTTTATTAAGGATATATATATGCAGTACGACCTTTGCTATGGATAATTAATGTTGCACTTAACATGTTTCATTTATTCCGAGTTAAATATAGAACACAGTAAACTTGAACTCTTTGGATTCTTTCAGTCGCGTAATCTTATTTTAAACATTCAGCTGGTACGTTTTGCATATATTAAACAGCATTAAATTTGATTGTAATATTGTATAACGTTCAGCCTTGAATGGATAGCTTATCAGTCCATTATTCCCAAATGCCGTACCAAAGACAACCTTGGGAATAATGGACTTTAACTATCATCGTGACCGATGTAAATGCCGTAAATTAATCGCAATGGTAATTATATTTATCGTAAAATACCGCCTAATGTGTTTTACACCAGCGTAATAATTTACGCTCGGCTATAATCCGCAAAACTTTTAATCCGCGCCTACGACGTAGAAATGGATCAAAAGAGCGCGAGTGTTTTAAAAGTTCATTAATTAACGTAACTTCGAGGTGAGAGGATTTATCGCTCTGTATAAAACGAAAAATGTCTACATTTACGTGCTTAAAACGTCAAAAAAAGTAACAGAGAGTTGCGATTTGGTTTTACGTTATCGGTAGATCAAACAAGTCGTTGGTATTAACAAAAATGGGGCTTAAAAAAGTTATTTTCGTTGCAGTTATGTAAGAAAGTCCCGAATTATAATTAATCTATCTCTGGCAAAAAGGGAGAGAAGAAGGAAGAAAAGAAGAAGAAGAAGAAGAAGAGGAAAAAAAAAAAAGAGAACGATTATCTGTAACATTCAAGCCGCACCTGCTACGAGATGTTACTGCATTTCGTTGCTATAGTAACCGGCTAATAGTTTCGTTATCAGAGTTACCGCACACCCATCCATTACCTACATTTATTCCATCCCATCTTTACTTGACTAGCAAAAGAAAAAGTCTCTGAGATTAAATTAATGCAACTGTTCGACTGCCATTACTCTGCTATTCCTATGTTCGTGACGTTTATGTGCCACGTGGTCTTTAGGTCAATTCGAAGGAAAGTTTTCTTTTTTTTTCTTTGCATTTAAACATTTTTTTTTTTTCGCTTTTGCTTTTTTAATCCGCCAACGTTCTTTTTTTTTTAATTTTATGTATGAAATTGTTTAATGTACTTTTACAATTCGCATTATCAGTTTAATAAAATATTACTTAAATTGCCTTATAAAATTAATGAGGCATCGAAAAAAATCCAGTGTGTAGTGGTATATATATAGAGACGTTATATCGTCTTGATATAGTGTAGCTCGTAACCGAATAAGTGATTAGTATTTGGAACAAATTTGTGTTCCTGGAAAAGATAAATCCACTCACTTTCAGACAAGGAAGACGTATTGTCTGACGTTAACATTTATTTCTCCACCTCTCGGTTATCCATCGGTGTAAAGAATATGTATCAATCATAGTCTTCTGTCAGGAAAGATGACCCTTTTTTTGGAACGAGAACATCCATCTTGTACTCGTAGTAACTCTATGTAATGAGTATCCATTCTGTTGCCCCCTGATATTTATTTGTCAATGTTATGACCGCTATCTGTTATTTAGACTTTTAAACCTTTAACGCAAACGACTAATGTCTGGCAATATATTATATAGGCTATATATATATATTTTTTATATTAATAATTCTTTCATAATTCATACAGTCATTATCGGAGGTTATTCCATCTCTCCAAAGAGTTTCCGAGAACTGTAAACGTAATAAAACAATTGCTTTTGTCTCTCTGAAGATTAATCTTAAAAAACGTGGACACGGTTTTTCTGCATTCTATTCTCTTAAAAAAGAAAAAAATTGTTAAAAAATTGCTCTCATTAATCCCTACAACTCGCACATAACACGCGATATTTACATACGCATGTAATGAACGTTCGACTGTTTTTAAACTAACTTAATTTACTTCTGTAGAAACTTAAACTGGCGTAAAAATGGCTACATCATTTGGCATTTTCGAAACTTGGATGCAGTTTTGCTGCTGCTGCTGCTTCTACTTGTTAAAAATCACTTAATTAAGAGAATGTACAGTACGTACTGTTAGTAGTAAAATGTAAAAGAGAAGATTTCGGAGATTATTAATCATAAGAAAACCACTCCTTTCGATTAAAACTGTTCGAAAATATCCCCCCATTTATAAAGCTTTATAAATGACTACAGCGGAAGAAAATAAACAAAGATTTAAATGAAGCACTACATCGAATTTATCTCTAACTGAAGCCAGTGATCCAGACCAGATGCCTTGTTTTCTACTCAGTGATTTATTTATTTAATTAATATAAAAACAATTTGATACAAAAATATAATTATTAAATAATGCGATTGAGGTACCGCATGAAGTTTTTAACTATTATAACCAATAGCTTTTCCTTTCTTAAGTTATTAAATTCGTTAAAACTCGTATTAAAAAAACATAGAATGCTGTAGTGTTATTAGTCATTGTTAATAATACGAAGCCATAAATAGCGCGTGAGTAATATTCTTTTAATTTTTTTATTTTGGATCTTTAATGGTCAAACTAGTTCGGTGCTTCTTTCTTTCTTTTTTCGATGCAGTATACGCGAGCGGCCATTTTGAAAGTGGCAATAAAAAATTTTCTCTGGTAATAACTCCTCTGGTGAGGTATAAAATGTAATAAAATACATCAAGAGGTTTGTAAATATTCTAATTTGGACGGTTTACGTTCTAATAATACACCCGACTATTATTTTAATAGTTCATTTTGAAGTAAATTTAACGGGCATTGCGAATCATCCGCTTTACAGTCTGGTTAAAGTATATTCGGCGATAAAAAAAATAAAATAAAAAATTGTAATGTTTTCTGGATTTTTTTTTATGTGACGATTGTTAATAACAACATGCGATTGAAAGAAAAAAAAATAAAACTGTTTCGGTCCAAATGCTTAGGCGATACAAAGGAAAAAAAAAAAAAAAATAGGAATGAGTTTAATCTTTTGCGGTCAGTTGAATCTTCTGGTTATAATGCGGAAAATTTTCTTGTAATGCGATCTAAGAAATATAAAAAATAATAATAACAACGTGGTTATACAAACAATAATTTTTAATTTAGCACTTATTTACTTTAATAAAATGCATTTATGTAAATAAAAAGTCTTGTTTGTGTACCGAAATAAGGGAATAAATTTGTTTAAATAACGACAAAACTCCCTTTTTTAATGCGGCGTTAGAAGTTGAATTAATTTTAACGTTTTAAGATATTTTAAAGTTATTTTTAACCTGTCTAGTTTATAAAAAAAAATATTTCAATTATATTTTTAAAATATTTTCATATCAAGTGGAACCTATTCAGTGACTGAATCTAGTCCTACAAAAATAATTTAAACAGTTAAAAAAAGATTACTAGAGAAAATACTTTAATAATAATTTTTTATAGAAAATATTCTTTTATATTATTTACTTTATCTATCCGCAAAGTGTGTAAAAAATTAATATTGACAAAATATTCAAATTTTTAAGAGAAGGTGTCGTATTACCGAAGATGGGAAGTCTGTTAATTCTGAAGTTTCTACGTGAACCCGATGGAAGATGGCGGCGACATTTTGAAAATTTTAAAATGTCGATATCTCTGAAATTATTTGTCGCTCGCGAATGATACGGTTATCCGAGAAAAATAACATTTTATATTTTTCAATTTAACAATTCCTCATTTGGGCAATTTAGAATGGAAAATGGAAGCGGCAAAATTATCGAAAACACAAATGCGATCATGCTTTAATATACATATATCGTGTTTTTTGCGTTATGTTTAGGAAGGAGAGAGAGTTTAAAAACCGAAAAAAATTATCTCGAAAATTCACTACGAGTTTCGACACTTGTATAAATCTATCTTTACAGTCAATAGTTCTGTCTTATATATCTCTCACTGGCAGCATCGACTTATCTGAATGGAGAAAAATACGATTTCCTTTTTTTCCCCAAGAGCTAGTAAATAGAACATACCAGTTGCTATTCTCAACATTTCGGCAACAAACTCTCTCAATTTTATCGGTTCGCCCTCTCAATTCGCTCTTTGAGGCCCCGAGCGTCGAGACGGCGCAAAAGGTGACATCATCCCATCCGACATTCAATATCGCTACCGGTATTACGATACCTCTCCCGTTAAAATATCTTACAAATTTCCAAAGCTGCATTGAAACTCGAGTGATAAACAATAGATAAAGGGCGAGAAAAACTCGTAAAAAGTGAAAAACAAACATTTTCATTCCCCTTTTTTTCCTTTGCGAAAATATTTTAAACAGATTTAGTTTCGGTAAGATATTGATAGCTTTCCGATTGCTATTCCGGCTTTAAAGCAGACCGATAGTGCAAATATATATATATACACTATTTATACCATCTAGACTAGAATGTCAAAGTCCCCATCAGCATTGACAAACTCCATTAGATTGCCCGTTTGAGTTCCCGGTTGGAATACAGATTACCGACCGAAATTCCCCAGAAAACCACTGAAATTTAGATGTTAACAGAATCTGTACAATGCGTGTCATCTTGCCTCCTACAGTTTAACGTTATTCCCTAAAGAATAAAGAATGGAGGGAATGGCCATAAACTCTTGGGTGAAATATAGAGGTGCCTCTTCTGTCAGATGGATTTGTTTGTTCCTCCTATCCAAGGTTTTTTTTTTCTTCCGTTTTTTTGTATGAATTCTATTGAACAACGTTTGTTCTGCTTGTTTTGGGATTCTTTCTATGTATTAAGAAGTTAGTCCCTGAGGATCTAAATGATGTCATCACGGATATGATGCTATCGGATGTCATTTATAAATGTCTGTCTTTTTAAATTTTTGAGATCATTTTGCTTTTTGTTGTCTGCTATTTATCATATTCACGAGAATGTCGGAGTGTAATGTATTCTTGGAGAGTTTTACGTTGGCAGCATTGCTTAAAATTTGAATGATTTGAAAGAACTGGCAACATTGCGTAAAATTTGAATGATTTGGGAAGAATTGGCAACAATGTTTAAAATGTGAAAAAAAAATTGTCAATATTTGGACAAAATAAAATAAAAATCAACTTTGTACTTTATTACACAAAATATATATTAATAAAAATATATTTTTATTTCTCAATTAGTGTCTTTGATATAAATCTCTATTTTAAAGTGACTTTTATAAACATTATATGTATAATGTTTTCTCGTGCCGCTGGCAAAGTGAATTACGTCGTGCAATAACTTTCAATTCAACATGTCTTAGTCCATGATATATTTAACTGTATATCCACAAACTTCATCACTTCATAAGTAGGGCTTACAGTTTATGTTTCTTTAATTAACACGATTTATTGCATCATGTTTGAGGTAAACATTTCCGCTTGAAAATACCGCAATTGATGTCATCTCAGACATTGGCCGCCATTAGTTGTACAAAATAGAATGTTGTTAGGTAAGGTGTGGCCGGTCATTCTGACCAACTAGATGAGGCACCAGGGGAATAGTCCAGTTTACGACCAAGTGGGGTCTTAGACCAAATGTTCCCTTCTGGAATTTCTCGAGTTGTTTCTTGACGAGTTTCCTTGCTTCGGGGAATTTGTTCTGTTGTGTTTTTTACTTTCAAAACATTCTTGTTTTGTATTTTATGAGCGTTGTTAACGCTGTGACAACTGTAAAGAGTTTCATTACCGTAAAGTGTATCCATTGTTAAAATGTTTACTGCAGTTGACTAGATAATAGACTTAAAAATAAAAAACCGGCTTTTAACATCTTTACATTATTGATTTTAATGTTATTAAAATAAAACAATTTTAAACATTCCAGAAAGACCGAAATATATGACAGCCTATGCCTGTGAAGGGAGCAAGCTGCACATCAAATGCGACGAAGGACAACTGATTCATCTTATTCGTGCGAACTATGGTCGTTTCAGCATAAGTATCTGTAACGAACATGGAAATTTAGACTGGAGTGTGGACTGTATGTCTCATAGATCATTTAGAGAAATGCAACAGAGGTAAGAATATCCGAGCTATTTTATATACATTGTTGAACTATAGATAATGTTTAGTTCCACGATTTAATACCAGTCAGCGCCACATAACCGGGATTCTCGGGAGGGCGAAAGAGGGCCATAAATGCCGTGAAAACCACAAATTAGTTTTTATGTTTTCGCTTGGTTCTAATTATCTTTCTGAAGCGCTTTTATGAACCCATCCGGAATAAAACTGTTTTCTTTCCATCGCCCACCGAACGAAAAACAGAAATTAAAGGCGGCAATCGAATTCGTTTACTAATGCACGCGTCTAAAATACTCATACAGTCAAAGAAGATTCCATTTCCGATAAATTTTCGTATAAAAATGAGAAAATTTGTTGCAGAATGATAACATTTCTCGAAAAATATGATGCGGAAAAAAGTTATTTTAAATGCTACGAAAGAAATGAAAGGCTCATCTATTATTAATATTTTTTAAAAATTTTGTTCTGTTATATACATGAAAGTATAAAAATAATCGCGTTGTTTTGAGTATTCGCATGAAACTTATATTTCGGATTATCATAATACTTTTGATGCAAAAAAAGCTGAAAATGTATTTTCTTCTTTCGATTTAAAATTGAAAAACACATGAAATATAAAATGATTTTTAAAGAACTTTTGCGATTACGTATTCATATTTTACATTAAAGAGGAAAAAATCATATTAAGGATCACTTCTGTATAAAAAGCTAAACAATTCTATTATTTAATGTCATTATCAAACTTTTTTCTAAAAGAATTTTTAGGAATAATAGGCTAATAGAGAATAATACCGAGAAGAAAAAAGAACTCATTATACTTTGCAGACAATTAATTGAAGTTATGAAAACAAAATATAGAGACTAACTAAAAAAATCAAAATAATGCAATACAGCAATGGTTTATTATGCATATAAATCATTAAAAAATTTTTTAACCGTGTAATTATCTGAATATCATTATATATGCCGGATATAATTTTAAATATTGATTTTGTATCTCGAAACAAACCACTCGAGAGAATTTCATTATAAATGGTTATAATGTCACGTATTAGATCTATATATCCTTATTAGCATCGTTTATAGTAATGATAAAAATATCTAATCGAATAGAAAATTGGTAAACATTACGGTAATATAAATTTGATTTATTATTATATAAAATATTAATAAAAGGCCGATTTATGGAAAAATAAGATTTATTACGTTTTCTGATTCTTGAAATAAAAATATTTTTTGAATTTGTGGCGCCATCTGTCGATATATTTTATAATTTAAGTAAAAATATGGTTTTTAAAATATATTATTTAAAAATTTTGAATAATAATTAATTATATATAAATAAAGAAACGAGATTATGATATATATATAGAAGCTTTTATGGATTCGTGATTCATAGACTTATATTAATCTATTATAAAATATTGGATAATAAACTAAGTAATTTCCAAGAAAGTTCTTTTCAAATGCTTAAAAGTTGTTATATTTAGCTGTTTCCCCCAACTCAGAATGATCCATGTTCGTTTCAGAAAAGTAGACACTAATTCGCTCTTCGTTACGGAACATTAGGAGACGTATAGTATAGCGGCAGGTTCATTAAGGAATGCGGTAGATGCATACAAACATCACAGAAAGCGTAAGGAAAAGTCTGTTTCGAAGGAGATTTCAGTACAGTATACTTACAAAAATGAAAATATACTCTATGTCAGCATTTCATAATATTTTTGACAGTACTTTGACTATGATTTTACGCTGTTTGACCATGTGTGAGTATTTTTATGACACTTGCATTGTGCTGTTGAAAATCTCTTTCTTGAGAAACGTCAATGCGAATTTCCATTCTTTTGTCAAATTATGGAGAGAGAGTGGCCATAAGGTAACGTCCTAAAATATCAAAAGAATAGTTTTTTTTCTTTTCGTAAAATAAAATCTTTTGTAGTTTAAAATGTATCGTTTCGCCAAACCTACTTATCTCATTATATTATATGATTTGAAACTATGAAAATCGTAGAATTTAATGAGATGATAAAATAAATGCGAATCATAATTTAACTAACAAAGCGGAGCTTCTGTAAGACCGCATCATTTATCTAGTCGTGTGATGTAACTTAGGAAACTAGCTTCATCTAAGAATATATAAAGATCTGAGTCGTTTAACTCCGAGAACGAAGAGTGGAAGGAAATCTATCTACAGTATTATTTATTTTATATGCTAAAATTTTTTTTCACTTTTTTGGCAAGATTTTACTTCACCTGTTTATATGTGTCATTGAATATACTATAGGCCTATTGTAAAATTTATTATAAGTTGAACGTTTTTGTATACTTTTTGCAAATTTTATAGATTCCTTTGAGTAATTGATATATATAACAAACGTGAGTGATGCTATAATATTAGATATTTAATTAAATAAGAGTATTTGAATTCATTTACTTTTACTGGCAAAAGATGAAGCAGGCAAAGTAAAATTTTGGGGCATTTAAATATGTCTAACTTTAGTTAAATTGAATAATAGAAAATCAAAATATCTCACATCAAATACACTGTAAATTAATTGTTTATTAAATTTCGACGTGAATTTTTTAGTTAAAGTTTTAAAGAATTTAATTAGTGACAAATTCACTTAATGGCTTTTTTTTATTTTAATTGTTTTTAATAGAAAAGGTGAATTGAATGCAGACTACTTTATTTCTTGACAAAGGAAAAAAGTCCATAAATCAAATGTTTACTTACTTAAAAATTTTTTTATGGAAATTTTCTTTCAGTAAAGAGCTATATTGTTTAAAAACGTAAAACTAACATTAAATAGTACAGTATAATTATTTATTTGAATTAAGTCTGCCGAAAATAAATTACTGTAATTCCGTACCCATTAAGCAATATAATTATTTGCAGAATTAATTTCGTCTTGAAGGAAAATTAGTTCTATAAAAAAAAAAAAAAAGTAAAGAAGATAAATAACAGTCTTTATTACAAACTTCACCATTTACAAAATTCTCTACATTTGAAATATAAATAAATTTCTTAAGGAATTAAACTTATTTCTTTTTTCAGCAGTACTGAATTTAAGTGATTTCATAAACTGAATAAATTCTGCAGACAACAATCAACAATATTAATGAAAAATATCGATATAATCTGGACCAAAATATTTTATTCTGCCATCTAAAAATATATTCCAGATTTATGGATTCACTAATTAAATGGCAGGAAATATGTTTATTAATTGTGTTTTGCAGATGTAGTCTGAGAACCAAGTGTAGTGTCAACGTGGACAGTGATACTTTTGGAGATGGATGTCCAGATACCTATAAATACTTAGAAGTGCAATACAGGTGCACTTTAGGTTGGTTGTTGTTCTTGTGTTATTTTTGTGCTAAACATTCTAAGTTATTTCCATAAAGATTGTGGAAATGGCTTGGAAAATATACAACCTAGTGCAATTATTATATTTTGTGATCCAATGATGCTGCCATCAAAAAATCCTAAATCATTAAAATATAAGAGATTGTTTCATTTTTATAATACATTTAATTGATGGCATCATAATGTGATTTTTATGATTGTGTGTTCTGTCTGTTAAAGCTGTGGTATGAAGAAAACCTGCAGCCTTCCAGCATCAAGTACTATATTTGGTGATCCCTGTCCCGATACAGTGAAGTATTTGGAGGCCCACTACCAATGTGTGCCAGGTATAACAGTTAAGAAGTTTACATGATCCCTCTAATAGCTTTATACAATTTTCTTTTGCAATTTTCAGAAAATGGGGGATGTTTTTGGTTGACTCTTAATAATTTTATCATTATTATACAATTTTTATTTTTGCTTGCATTAATTTTTTTATATAAGGTGAAGGTTTGCATGTTTTTATATATTTGGCAAATAAATTAAAGAGGATGCATTTTATCTATCATTAATGCATTATTAATATAAAAAAGAAATTTATTTAGAATGTTTAACAAACAGTTTTATTTTGAATAATTTAATTGCATTCTCTTAAAAAATAATTTGCCAGCAGAAAATTTAAAAATGCTATTATTAACAAATTAATTATTTTGGGCTTATTTTTTAACTATTTTATATTTAATTTAGTCAAACATTTTTATTTTTTAGAAAAGTTTTATTTCCATATAAAGAATAATAATTTAAAAATTTTAGTTTAGTAATCTTTATATTATTTTATATATTTTTTCCATTTGTAAGACTTATGAGATGAGTTTCTCTTTTAATTTCATTTATTATAAAAAGAAATATATTTTTTTGATTTAAAAGATATTTATAATTTTCCATATTCTTTTTTCTGTTTATCCTTTTAAAGAATGATTGACTAAATTAAATTTTTTATAATTTTTTCTCAGTGCTAATTTTTTTTTGTGCAGCAAATAATTTATAAGCTATTAAATTTATATTTTTGAATAATTATACTTAGAATAGTTTTTAATTATAGTTATAAAAACAATTGAAATTTAATATTCATAAAGTCTAAAATTTGTGTAGTTAATGTAAGAAAAGCTGAATTCAATCATATCAACAAATACCATATAGATAAAACAATGTCTTCTTTCTTTGTACATGCATCAAAAACTTTTAATAGTTGGTAGTAATTTTCTTATTTGTTTTTCCTTATATGTCAGTATAAGCATTGCATTCTATAGTTATGGATTGTTTAGTTATATTTGGCTGAGGGGATTACCCATTTTTTATTTTTGTGGGGTATTTTTCTTCAAATAAATAAATGAAATAAATAATGATGATGATATGAATAAATATAATATTAATAAATTTGCTTTTTTAATTTTATAAAATATTCAAAAATTATTGATCAGTATTGAATTACATTATTATTATTATTTTTATTAAAACTTTTATAAAAATTTTTATTGTTTTCCATCATAATATTAAATATTTTATTTTGTAATTATAAATTTATTATAATCTCTAAATTGATTAGTATTGATTAATATGAATTTTTTATGTAAAGATTCAAGATAGAACATATCAGGAATACTAGATAAAACCAATCCATAATTTACAACCCATTAGTTGTGATCTTACTCAAACAGTTTTGTATTTAAGTTTTTTATTCTTGAGATATACTGTGTCATTCAGCAATAATTATTTAATTTTGACATTCTATAAATATAACTCATTTCAGAAAGAATTTCCTTCTTAAGCAAAGATAAAAACAGCATAGATAAACAAATCTAAACTGTCCTGTCTGATTCATAGTTCTTAGATAAATAATCATTATTTTTTTAAAAAAAACATGTATAATATATATACAACGTATCTTTTTAATTTTAAAAAGGCATCAATAATTTGCAGAAATTATTGATATGCACATATGATATATAGACTTATAACTCAAAATATATATAATTATTAATGTATGGAAAATTATACTGATTTAAAAAAATTAATACATTTTTTGTTCTAATTAGAACAAAAAATGTATTAATTTTTTTTGTTTTTGTATTAAACAAAACTGAATATTGTACTGAATTAATTCTATAATTAATTCATTTTGAAACATGAACAAAAAAAATTAATACATTAAATTCATGTTCATGTTTCAAAATTTTTTTTGTTTTTGTTTCAGTTTTTTTGTTTCAAAACGAATTAATTATAGAATTAATTCAGTATAATATTCAGTTATGGGAAGTTAATTTTTTAACTAAAAAAATGTTGATAATTTTATTATTAATATGCAAATATTGATTAACACAAAAATAAATTACTAATATAATTATTCTAAAAAGTATTCTATCATATGTGATATATGTCAAACTGAGATAGTAACATAAATAAAAAATAAAGTGAAAAATTAGATAAAAAATTGCTAAAAAATTACAGTAATTTATTAATGGATAATGTTCTAATATAATAAGAGAATTTTCAAATATAATTATAAACAAAACTAGAATGTGTTTGCTAGATAAAATAATTTAGTTATTTTCATACAGAATACAGAAAATTTGATGAAACTAATAAAATTATATAAATGATTTATATAAAATATTTAGTTATGGAACTTCTTTATTACTGATAATTTAGATATGAAATGAAATATTTGTTCATAAAATCATTCATTAATCATTCTAATATTAGTAATATCTATCATTAAAATAATGCATATTTAATCTGATAAGTGTTTTAATATAAGGTTATTTAGTAATACTCAACTGAATTATTAATATCCTTCAATATCATTCAGATTATATAGATTCTCTTTTAGCATTAGACCAAGTGTGTTATGATTATTTTAACAGACAACATTTTGAAATAAATGCAAGACATTTTATGAAAAGACGTAATTGCAATAAATGAAATAAATAATAAATGTAATAAATGTAAGACATTTATTGCAAAGATATATTGTATTATAAAACATTTTATGCAAAGATATAATTTTATATGATTGTATGCATAATTTTAAAACTATAAAATTTATTGATCAAATAAATTAATCAAAATTTCAAAATTAAACAGACTTTATGAAAATTAAAATAATAAATTTTGAATGGTAATATTTTTATAGATAAATTTTATTATATTATATATATATATATATAAATAACATAATTATTTTAAATTAATTTAAAAAAGTAATTATCAATTTTTAGAAGCAACTACAACAATTGCAACAAGACCATCTCCACCAATTATTTTCCCTCCTACTGTACCTAATTATGTCCATTCATCAACTTTGGCTAGTCAGAAAGTGCCTGATATATCATCTGCTACATCAGCCACTGCAATATCAAATATTTCTCCACATATAAAAACTTCTTTAACAACTAAAAGTTCTATAACAACCTCTGCAATTATAAATACTTTCTCACTTTCCAGTCTTTCAACACCAATGCCAACAAAATCAAATATTATCAATAAAGGTAAATAAACTCAGTTTTTTAAAATAATTAAAAAAAAAAAATTGAAGAGCATAAAACTGAATGTTTACACCATTATTTTAATTGATAAAATATTTAATATTTATAGGAATACATTTTTTATTCTTTTTTTATTTATTGCTAATTTTTAACAATAATTCCGTATTTGTATTTATATATTTTATTATCATAGTTATTTGATACTATATTCAAGTTATTGCATTTACAAAAACTAAAAAAGTAAATAAATCAAGTAATATCAAGAAAAAAAATATTATAGATAAGAAATAAAGCATCATTTAAGTTAATTGATCAAATAAATATATAAATTTTCATTAGACTACACAAGTTTTAATCAAATAATTTTTCATTCTAAAAACTTCTATATTACTGATATAATATTTAATTATTTATAAGTAAAAAAAATTTCTTAAAGTGTTAATAGATCATTGATTTTTAATTGCAACATACTATCTATACTGTTATTGCATTTCATGTTCTAGTATTATACAAAACAATAATTTTATAGAATGTTTTCTTTTTCAGTAAATTTTTGTTAAGTAAAACTTCTATTTAAGGAAATTTATTCCTTTAACATAATTCTTTCTAGATAATATGAATTGAATTTAATATTCATTTCATTATTATTAATCAAATATTTTTATATATTTTTAAATGTTTAATAAATCTTGAATGCTTTGAATATAAAAATATTTATTTGAAAACCATATCAGAAATGTTTTGAAAGAAAATTACTGATAAGCTGTTATTAAATATGTTTGTTGAAAAATAAAAACATTTAATCTTTTTTTTAAGGTTATATTTACATATATTTCCTAATGCAGGTGTTCCTCAATCTATAAAAAAAACTTACAATTCTGGATGCATTGCATAAGTTGAATTTTATGTAAATTGAATTTATATAAATTATTATATAATTATCATTTAAAAATTTAAAAGAAAATTATATGCTGAATACATATCCTCTTTATAAGTCAGAAGATATATAGTAGCTATCGTAATACAATTGTGCAGTTTATATTTATTATGAAACCTTACTAACAATAACATTACATATAATAATATTATTAATGATAGTTTACTAACAATAGTAATGTTAGTAATTAACAGTGTTGTTAACCCTTTTCACAGTAGTTTCATAATCATTGTTGCAAAACTATGATATGCAATTACTGTATACAGTATAAATTAGCATTTTGAATGTCAGAATGTTTACTAAAGTTTGAGATTGTCTGTATTTATCTTTTGAAGATATACAACATTAAAATGGTTTTCCAAAATATATTTCATAATAATAATAAATATTTTATAATTTTTTCAATTACATTTCATGATAATCTTATATATGCCATATTGAAGTAAAAATTGATCTTTGAAAATATCTTTTATAATTGAAATAAATAGATGAATTAATAATAATCATTCTATTAGTAATAATTTTAATAATTTTTAATTTTAATAATTTTGTGCATTTTGATTTATTAAAATATTTAGCTAGTAAAAATTCTGTGAAAATAACTCACCAATCACCTATAGAAGATAATTCAGTACGCCATTGTCCCCGTTTTACTGCAAGAAATATTATATGGGGTAGAACAAGTGCAGGAACTACTTCCAAACAGCTTTGTCCTGGTGGTACTACTGGTAGGAAAAACAATATAAACAGTTATAAACTAGAAGCAATATTAAAGGAAAATCTCATGAAATTTTTATTTTAGGTGAAGCACAGTGGTATTGTGATGAAAGAACACTTAAATGGAATCCTGCCCATCCAGATATGAGTGATTGCAAATCATTGTGGCTGATTAGTCTAAAAGAGAGAGTAATTATTTTATTTTCAATAATATATTTAACTTTTTTAAATTTCTGTATTGTACATTTTTTTCATTTTCTAGTTACAACATGGAGATTCTGTTATCAATATAGCAGTCAAATTAGCTGTTATGGCAAAAACAAACATGATGTATGGTGGTGATCTTATGCAAGTAACTGATATTATTCAGCAACTTATTTTAAAAATGGCAAATAGGATAGTAGAATACCCAGATGGCAGACAACGTCAACAAATAGTAATGGAATTAGTGCAGGTATACTTTAATTTATAGAGTATTTTAAAATTAAAATGATCTGCTTTATTTTAATTATAACAATTTTATTTATATAAATTAAATTCTGATCTAAAATTCCTAAATTTCTAAAACAAATTCAGACAAAAATTTTTATAATATTTTTCTTTGATTTTAATTTTTTAAAATAAATTAATAAGTATAAATGCTTAAATATAAAAATATGGAAGTATAAAATTTTCATACTAAAAATGAACCTAAACTTGGACAGTTTTTAGCTCAATTTACAATAATCTTTAAATAAATAATAACTATTCATTATTTATTTAAAGACTATAATAACTATTCATTATTTATTTAAAGACTATTGCAGATAGACAAATATATATAATAATTATGTTATTTTCCTTAAACACAAAAATTTCTATTAAAATGTAAGTTATAGAGAAATGGTAAATTAAAATCTTACATGTTTATTTTAATTAAAATTCAAAATAATTTTAATATATCTTATTGTCAATATCTTATATTCATGTATTATTTTATATTTATTTGTTAAAATTATTGAAATTTAATGATCAGAAAAATTCTTATTTTATAAAATTGAATAATATAAATAAAACAATGAAAAAACTATTGTAATTTTATTATGAAAGAAAACATATGGTAGTTTTGAATTGTTTGAGAACTACGGTAGTAAAAATTAATATATAAAATTACCAGTATTATTGTAATTTTAATAACAGAACATGTATGATTTTATTCTAAAGCCATTTTCAATAAATATATAATTGTATGGGGAGCTTTTTCAATAATAAAATTCTTTATTATATTTAATTAATAATTGTAAAAGTTATAGGATATTCAGTATTACATTTGATATTTCTGTATAGTACTAGGGATTTTATATATAGGAATTTTCTTGAATATATTAAATATAAAAAAAGTAATTATATAATGACTGTTCTCAAACATATTACAAGAAATAATTGTCATAATAAAAATATAATGTTTGATTAGTTCTGTAGTAATGTTTTATTACTATAAAAATTACATTGTGTTAAAAAAAATATTATTTTTAAAAATACAAAATATAAAATACATTTCCATCCAAATATAATTCAAAATAAAGAAATTTTATTTGATCTACAGTATAATATGTTGATTTTATTGAGCCCATTAACCATCTATACTATTAAAATAACTTCCTTTTCTTGCTAGATTTATGTAACATATCCCAAAAATATAATAGATTAAATGGTTTTTCAGAATAGGCTAAATAATTATTGTAAAGATAGAAGAACTATGTCCCAGTAATATAATAAATTAATGTATTTGTCATAATATAGTGGAACATAATATATATTCCAACTTTAATTGAAAATTATTTTGTTTTTGTCTAGATCTTGTTTGTTGTTTTAAATGAACATATTATTTACAAATTGTTGTTTAATTTTGGATTGATATTTTTATTTAACTAGAATTAACTTCTTGATTATTTCATCTTATAGTCTGTAATTCAGTTTAAAATAGTTTCCAAAAAAATCCCCAAATGTTATTTTTAAATCATTATATTTAAATCATTTTTAAATTTTTTTTTTTTTTTTTCAGTCAATAGTTGATATTTGCAACAGTTTATTGGATGATTTTCAAAATGATGCTTGGAATGATTTACCAGAATTAAATCGTAAAATTGTAGCTTCAGCACTTTTACGAGAAATGGAACAAAGTGCACTTTTATTAGCAGAATCTCAAGATGGAGAAAATCATTTTAGTAGAGTCCAAGATAATGTTTGTAAGTATGATATACAGTACAATATACTTTATATAATAATGTATTTGAATTATTAATTTATATTTGTATATATGTTACTATAAAAGTTTGAAAACTAGTAAATCTTAGAATTTACTGATAAATCTGAATATTTACCATTATGTGATGGTAAAAGTGTAAATTATCTAGTAAAATATTTAAACATTGGACTTTTACCAAGAGATATTGGTAATTTTTGGGATTTACCTAAGAAAGCTGGTAAAAGCTAGAACAACAGATCCAATCTCGTACCTAACTCTGTTCTGCAGTTTCCAGCATTTTTCTGAGCCACACTCTTTGCTTGTTAGTAGTTTTCTCATTAAATCTAATTCCTTTTTAGTGTTGTTAATGTGAAAATTCTATACACAATGCAGCCATGCTGTTTTTTATCTGATTTTTGGTGATTTCTATATCATTTTTTAGTGATCTTTAGCTATATGGTCTGTTCATTATAATTTCAATCTCCAGTAAAACCAAATAAACAGATTTTGGGGATGAACAGATTTTGGCCTTTTACTAAAGTTTCAAGAATAATTATCTATTCTATAATATATTATTGTAATTACTGTATATTTTTAACACTGTTCAAATATTGGTAATAAGAAGTTTATTAAGAAGTTTTCTAAGACTTTATAAAATTGTCAAAGTTTGAATTAACCTATATTTATTTTGAATGTTTTCAATATTATTTAATTCAATTCATCAAATCGGTTATAGATAATAATAAGAATTTAATAATAAATATGACTTATAAAATATTTCATTTTGAAACATTTACATAAATGTAAATGTTCCAAAATGAGATTTAGATGATTTTATTAAGTGTTTCATTCGTAAAATTATCCATACTTATTATAAAGAGAAACAAATATTAACATTCTAAAGTTTGCTGAAGAATCTCAAAGACAGTACATATTTTGTTAGGGAAAGCACCAATTTTATAAGTTTTGAGTTTTAATTGGAAAAAAATAGAATGAAATAAAATTTTTGATAGAGCAAAATGACATTATAAGTAATTAGTAAATTATCTTTTGTTAGAGACCAGGGATTCAAAAAGTGCTCAATGAAAATGCACTTGTGTAATTCCTCTTCCATATTGTCCAATTCTAAATGTCATAATAGTGAACCTCGTTGCAACATATAACTCAAGAGTGAATGCGGAAGCAATTTATAATCAAATTGAAATACATTATAAGAATTTTTAAATAGTTCAATCTATTGTAGCAAATTAAATAAAAATTATTTTAAGAATTGATAAGATATTTTTGTTTTATTAATTTATGTTAGTAAAATTATTTTATTAAAATTAAAATGCTTGGTTAATTTCATAGGCAAATGGTAATATGGGTTTTTATAAAATACTCATGCAATAAAAAATGAATTTCAAAACAACAACAAAATGGTAAAACAAAAATATCTAGCTGAAATAATATAGTATATTTATAAGGAATCCACAAGCACTTTAAGCAGGAAAAATACACAAATTATTATTATTAGATATTTAATACATATACTAAAGTGCTTGTGGATTCCTTGTAAATGTACTGTATTATTTTAGCTAGTTATTTTTATTTTACCTCTTCATTGTTATTTGTGGATTCCTTGTATTTCTTATAAGTAGCAGAAGTTGATAGTTTATGATTACAGTACATTTAATTAATTAAAATATTAGTTATGATTATATTTACCAGCTCTCTTAGGTAAAGCTTGACAATTACCAACATCTCTTGGTAAAAGTCAGAAATTTAAATATTTTATTAGATGATTTGCACTTTTACCATCCCATAACAGTAAATGTTAGGATTTACCAGTCTTTGAACTTTCACAATAATATATATATAATATGTTTTGAAATTTAATATTTTATACTTATCAATTTGCATTTATCATTTTAAGATATTACATTTCTGATTTCTTTATATTATATTCTTATTTCTTTCTTTATATTCTTTATTGTCAGTAATGACTGTTACAGTTTCAAATGTAAATTCTGTAACAAATATGAGACTTCCAAGTGCTGATGATATATTTGTTACTCCATGGTCAAAAATAGATGATTTCATTTTTATTCCACAACAGACTCTCTTAGATTCTGCAAGAAATGGTAAGGATTTAATGCAAAAATTAAAATTATTATATATTTTTGTATATTTATAAGCAAAAGTGTAATGTATTATTAATACATAATTTTTTCTCAGGTATGGTCAAAATCATATATCTCAGTTATAAAAAATTGGCTAATATTTTAGATCCTTCACCTCAAATGGACCATATTTCATATTATGAAATGCCAGATTCTATAAATGAAGATAAAAAGATACAAGTTATAAATAGCAGAATAGTAACTGCATCTTTAGGTCATGTAGGATTAATTGAATTATCTGAGCCAATTGCTATTATATTGAAAAATTCTCATGTAAGTAAATTTTGATTTTTATTCATTTTATATTGATTATATATAAAGTATGCATGCTATAAAATAAATTTTCACTGCATACTATTTTAATATATATACATTGTCTTAGGTTTAAATAATTAAGTACAATATTAAATTCTTTAAAATTTTGAAAATTTTTTTAAAGTGAAATACAAAATATAATGTAAAAAAAAAATAAATCTTTTTTTCATTCTTTTTCAAAATTTTATTCAATAGATATAGTAATTAGTCCTAATATTTTTTATCAGTACAGATTTTTATATTTTTAATAGTTAATATTCATACCAGTGGTGTTAATGGGAAATAATTTGAAGCATATAAACAACAGATTGTACACAATAAAAATAAACATTAATACAAGTTGTTTGCACTTTAAGAGTTCCTGTGTTTACAAGTTCTTTTTTCAAGTTTCAATAAAATTGAAAATATGAACATTAATTGCAATAAATAAATGCTAAACATTCATAAATATGGCATTTGAAATGACATGCATAGCTATACAATATAGTACTACTGATTTGTTGTAGGCATTCCATTGTTTGCTATGAAATAGGAAAAATTAAGATGGTGGATCAGGAATGGGAAATAACATGTCCTCTGGTCATTATGGTTTGATTGAAATATTATGCAAATAAATTTCATTCCTGGACTGTGCTTAAGGCAATAGTTCATCTAAATAAAAATCTCATTTACTCATCTGTTAATGATAAGAATGAATAAAAATTCTTTAACACTTATATGACATAAATATTTTTGTTGTTATAATTTTCTTGATTTTAAAGTTTGTTTTGACTTCTTTAGATGAATAAATCATTATTTTGATTAAAACTATTGTTTTATTGAGTATTACTTAATATTATCATCATCAAATTTCATTGTTGAAAATGTAATTTATATTTTTTACCCTTACAGTCAATATCTGATTTTAAATATAATAAAACTTTGATCTAACGTTTTCCAAGGGGATAGCAAAAAAAGATGTTAGATTGAGGAAAACGTTAGATCGGGAAATGGCAAAATAAAAAAGAAGTACATATATAGGTAATGCGGACCTGCAAAATTTTGCAATATGAAGAAACTACTAGTGAAATTTACAACCAAAAATGTAGAAAATGTGC